>BQNB010125003.1:0-19844 GCA_026074375.1 Tanacetum coccineum
AGTCAGATGACCTTGAGTGTGAGAGAAAAAGAGCATTGAAGAAGTTAGCTAAAGCACATAGACCAGTAGATGGTCAAATGTACTCTGAAAAATTCTATGTTGGTCAGAGTCTAGCTAACAAACAATTGATCAAGGAAATGGTATCTAAGCTTTCTGTGGCTCACATGCAAAGGAAATATGAATTGGGTATGTTTGATAGCATTAAGTGTCCCTGGCTACTACATTGTTCAAAGTCAAAAAAAGCTGAAACTTGGTGGGTGAAGAAATTTAATGATAGTCATACTTGCCTGCAATCAAGATCTATTGGAAAGTGCACTGCATCTTTTCTATCCAAAGAAATTGAGGAAACTATAAAACCAAATCCTAGGGTTCCAATATCTGCCTTGAAGGACCAATTGCAAAGGAAATATGAATTGGGTATGTCTGATATGAAGATATTTAGGGCAAAACAAATGGCAGAAGAAAGAGTTATTGGTGATTGGGTGAAGCAGTATGCACAGTTGAGACAATATGCATTGGAATTGAAAGAAAAAAATCCAGAAACAACTATCAAGATTGATGTGGAAAGATGTTTTGATGTAGAAAGTGAAACAAGACAATTCAGAAGGATTTACATATGCTTGGGTGCTTTAAAGAATGGGTTTAAAGCTGGTAAAAGAGATCTCTTGGGACTAGATGGTTGTTTCTTGTCAGGACCATATCCAGGACAGATCTTAACTGCTGTTGGGGTAGATCCAAATAATAGGATATACCCTTTAGCATATGCAGTGGTGGAGTCTGAGATAAAGGAATCCTGGTTATGGTTTTTGGATTGTCTTGGAGATGACCTGGAGTTGTTTAGAAACTCCAACTTCACCTTCATATCAGATAGGCAAAAGGTAACCATTACTATATCAGATACCTTGTAATGGACCTGATATGTGGCCTGAATCAGATACCTCAATCACACTCACTCCACCAAATTACAAACCTCCAGTAGGCAGACCTAGAAAGAAGAGAAGAAAGAGTGCAGCTGAGATATATGATAACTTGGTCAAAAAGGGCAAGTTAAGTAGGGCTGGGAAGACTGTCACATGTCTAAAGTGTGGACAACAAGGGCATAACAAAAGATCATGCAAGGGACAAAGACAAAAAGGCTCTGCAAGTGGTTCACATGCCCCACCACAAGCTCCTTCACAGACAACTACTCATGCATCTGCACAAGCTCCACAGTCTTCAACCCAACCTTCACAATCTTCTAATAGGTTTACAAAGTCTACAGCAAACAAGTTATCACCTTTGAAGAAAAAGTTTGTTAGTCCAAGGCATGCTGCAACTCAGAAGAATGGTGTTCCAAAACCAACTGCAACAACTAAGAAGAATGATGTTTCAAAGGCCAAAGGTAAGCAGAAGAAAAATTGAAGTGAAGTGGATGGAAATGGTCTTGTGGTTGCAGTCTTTTGTTTCTAGTCATATGTTTCTAGTCTTTTGTTTGCAGACTTGTCAATTTCATGTATTTGGTTAACAGACAACTACTTATGTTATGTACTTTGGATGTTTTTCAATGTCATTAAGAGAGATGCTGCTAGTATAAGGTCATATGGAATTGAGGAGACTTGTATGATACAACAGGTCCACATGGAGACAAATGTGAAATCATTGGGAAATCACTGGCATGCCTTGTAAGCATGCAGTTGCTTGCATTTGGGATATGGCAAACAATGGGTTAGAGCTGCATCCCTAGTCATGGTTTATGAGAGTTAACTGTTGAAAACTTTGTGGAAAAATGTATAGGTTCAAAATCAATCCTTGTAATGGACCTGATATGTGGTCTGAATCAGATACCCCAATCACACTCACTCCACCAAATTACAAACCTCTAGTAGACAGACCTAGAAAGAAGAGAAGAAAGAGTGCAGCTGAGATATATGATAACTTGGTCAAAAAGGGCAAGTTAAGTAGGGCTGGGAAGACTGTCACATGTCTAAAGTGTGGACAACAAGGGCATAACAAAAGATCATGCAAGGGACAAAGAAAAAAGGCTTTGCAAGTGTTCACGATCCCCACCACAACTCCTATCACAGACAGAACTTAAAGTAATTACTACTCATGCATTCTGCACAAAGCTCCATATTCTTCAACCCAACCTCACAAGCTCCACAGTCTTCAACCCAACCTTCACAAGCTTCACAATCTTCTAATAGGTTTACAAAGTCTACAGCAAACAGGTTATCACCTTTGAAGAAAAAGTTTGTTGGTCCAAGGCCTGCTGCAACTCAGAAGAATGGTGTTCCAAAACCAACTGCAGCAACTAAGAAGAAGGATGTTTCAAAGGCCAAAGGTAAGCAGAAGAAAAATTGAAGTGAAGTGGATGGAAATGGTCTTGTGGTTGCAGTCTTTTGTTTCTAGTCATATGTTTCCAGTCTTTTGTTTGCAGACTTGTCAATTTCATGTATTTGGTTAACAGACAACTACTTATGTTATGTACTTTGGATGTTTTGGATGTTTGGTTATGTATTACAACTATTTGGTATCCTTTTGCTGTCAACATTCATCTGTTATTCTATCCTTTTGCTGTCAACAAAATGCATCTACTAAAACAACATTCATTGCCACAAAATGCATCTACTAAAACAACATTCATTGCCACAAAACTCAAAATACATTCATTGAAAAAGTTAAGACTAACAGTTTCTTCATACTTGACAAGATAAGACATACATTCAAGCTTATCTTTAGAAAAGATAAAAATACACAAAAAGCAACCAACTTAAGACTAACAACATCTTCATCCTTCTTGCTTCCCTTTGATAATCACCATGGTTTTCAACATTTGGTGCATGAGCAGGATAATGAGCAATTTCTTCAACATTTACTTCTTGAGCTTGATAATCAGCAATTTCTTCAACATTTGTTTCAGGAGCTTGATAATCAGCAATTGTTTGTTGTAGTTGATTGATCCTTCTTAACAACCCAGGAATGATTTGCATAGCACGATCACACATTGGTGGATCATACCAATCAATAATCCCACAATTGGTACCCTAATCAAAGGAATTTGAAAAATTAGGTCAAATTAATTAAAAATCAAATCAAAAAAATTGAATCCTTACTCTTTTTGAACAACCAAAGAAACGCCTCCCAGGATTAGTTGGTTTCCATGACGTCCTGATTACACCTCGTGATCCACATGTTCTACACCGTACCATGAGTGTGTGTTTGTTATAAAGTGTGTTCGTGTGTGTGTTTGTGTTTGTGTTTATGTTATAAACTGTGTCAAGTAAATAATGAAAAGAAAAAGACCTTATTGCCCTCCAATTTTAATAATAAAATAATCAAAAAAGGGGTTAACGGAGATATTTAACGACACAGTTAAAATTGGACCAAAAGTGAAATGGGTTTCCGGGTTTTGTTGCGGATCCGTAAGTTTTTTAAAAAGTGGACCAAAAGTGTTAAACCCGGACAACCATGTGGACCAAAAATGTAGTTTACTCTTTTTTTTAACGACGGAATTTTATTATGCTAGCAAGGAGCTAGAACAAAACATAATTACGTACTAGGAATAAGAATAGTTAGGTTTTTAAACCAGCCAACTCAACTTAAAATTTTCAATCTACATTTACTAGTGACCCAACTAAACGAATTCATAACAAAGTTATCAAAAAACAAATCTTGACTATGTCTCGTCGTTTGAAAAATGCATGCGTTTCGATAAGCCCACACATGCCACCATAAAGAGTAGAAAACAACTTGCAAATACTCCTTTTGCCTAGTCTTTAGCCGGATATTTTGGAACCACTCCAACCAATGTCGATAGGATGCATGATAAAGGTGGAATATGAATGTCCCACCAACGAGCCAACATAACATAAACCTGAGCCACGAACGAGCAAGAAAAGAATAAATGATCAGACGATTCCAATCATTCACCACATATTGGACATATCACTGAAGGAACATCCAAGCCTTGCGCGAGCCGAGAGATTTAAACGAGTTGAGAGTTTATCTAAAGAGAGCCTCCATGCCAAAATGTTTACTTTGATAGGGGTTAGTTTACACCATCTAGTAGCTTCCCCACTCGTGATTAATAACGTTTTGTCAATTAGGATACGAGCTCATGCTATGAAAACATTCACATTCCGTCCAATTAAGACCAAACCCAATGATCTTCCATTGAAGATAAACAAGTTGATGTGATGATGTTTTGCATGACTTCTCACTGCTTTGTTTCAGCACCCCTCTAGGATGTCGACGAAACAAACTTAAATCCATTCTTTGCTCAATTAAGTATTAATATTTTGATTTCATTTGCAAGTCATACGGATACACATATGTCTTCACAAGTTTGATTATGCTCACCGTGCAGAAAAATGGTGAATTGTAAAAACTTATAATCAAAGCCTAAACAACACCACATATTATAGTGAACCCAGCCAGCCTCCTCTTGGCTCACTTTCTTTTATTACTTAAAACAATTAGCCAAGGAATGTCAATATCTTTTACAATACAAGAAAACTAAAACCAGCGTCACAAAATTAGAGTTTCACCCTTTAAACCTAACAGAGATGAACTAGAGAGAAAACACACAGAAAAATGTAGACTAAAATGATAAACAATGAGGAGAATAAGGCGTTATATAGCCTGGACTTAAGAAGTTTCCTCTTGAATCTTGAGCTCCCTTTTTGTTGACTCTTTCAGTCCTTAAACTTTTAATGCGGGTACATTTCCAACTTAGACTTTTGAATATATACTCCAAGACCCATGTGTTTGGAACATGGCTTAAAAGCTGCTTTCTAACACTCCCCCATCAGCCATGTGCCTAAAACAAGTTAAACAAACCAAGGACTTTACAAAACCTATTATGATATGCAACTAACAGACCTTTAGTAAAAATATCTGCCACATTTTCCTTAGACTTCTTTGTTTTAATAAAACCTACTGCAAATTTTTTCCCTTAAAAAATATAAATCTATTTCAAAGTGTTTACTTCTTTCATGCAAAACAGGGTTTGCAGCAATCTGTATTGTAGAACTGTTATCACATGACATTTCTACAGGTAAACAAATGTTTACTTGTAAATCTGTCAAAACCTTTTTTATCCACAAAACCTTACAGCAAACATTACATATAGCTCTATACCTAGCCTCAGTTGAGGACCTATAAACAACTGCTTATTTCTTACTTTTCCAGGAAACCAAGTTATTTCCTAGAAACACATCATACCCAGTAATAGATCTTCTTGTTACCTTACACTTAGCCCAATCGAAATCAACAAATACTCTAAGATTAGTATTATCACTTTCTTTAAATGTAATACCCAACCCAGGTTCTCCTTTTATGTACCTCAATACCCTGAATGCAAGTCTGAGATGAGACTGCATTGGGTTATGCATTACCTGACTTAGACAATGCACATCATAAGAGATATCTGGCCTTGTCATTATCAAATAAATCAACTTTCCTACAAGTTTCTGATAGGTTGTAATTCCAGTCAAAGGAACATCATCTCCAAACATAGATATAATCCTTTTATTATCAGGATTTACCTTAATAGGAGATATAATCCCTTTTTTTTCTTTTGGAGCCGAACGAGTGGTTTTTTCTTTTGGAGTCGAACGAGTGACATTCCTTGTTGGAACCGATCGAGCAAAACCCTTTTACAACCGAACGAGCTCCAACATACTTGGACCGAACGAGTGACAAATCTCAAGGACCGAACGAGTAACAATATAAAGGACCGAACGAGCAAGATTTTTGAGGACCGAACGAGGGGAACACAAAATCTTAACGTTTTAACAAATTTTCGGTTTTCGGTTTCGAGTATCGGTTGACTACACGACTTATAACATAGACCGTTGTGTTCGTGATTCGTTTTCGATCAACGTGGTATATTTGGCTTTCACCGACGATAACCGATCGAGTTCGAATGATCAACTTTTCAATCGTTACATCTATATAACTTTCAAAACAAAGAAGACGTAAACAGTGGAGGGAAAATGTTGTTATTAATTAAACTTATTTACATTTTGTCACATTCAGCCCCTGGACTCTAATCCAAATTCACCTTAGTCTTTTGTTTGTTTAATTTCCCTCAAAGTTACAACTGCATTACACCGTTGGTCCTTATTGGTTAATATTTCAACAATAGTCCTCCAAAGTTCAAAATTTGTGCACCGTTCATCGTTTTAGCTCACAAATCATCAACAAAAGTTCAAGTTCTTCAACGACAACAACGATTTCAACATCAATTAATTTTTGTTTTACGGTTTCTTCTTGATTTTGTAAAATCCCGCGAAAGATACGATTCTTTTCTCGGTTTAAATCTAAGACTTGTAAAATCCCGTGAACGTTAATTGATTTCAATCCACAACAACAATCACTTTACCTACTTAAGATCCGATATCCATTCACAACATCAAAATGTCAAAATTCCCAAATCCAATTTGCCAAACTCAATCATCGAATGCTCTTCATATGCTAATCATAGAAGCGGTAGCAAAGATTCGTCCACCATGTTAGCACCGGGTATTTACGGATTCAGTGGAAGTCAGAATCAAGAGATACCTTTGACACCAAAAACCGAACCGGAACTCATCCACATATGAGTCCTCCCAAAATCCTCCATACATAATCACTGGTCGGAGAAAATAACAGTTCCCAAACTGCTGAATGGTATTCTGAAACAACCAAAGAAAGGTATAGGAAGAACTATAAGAATGTTCACAAGACATAACGGATCAACTGAATGCTAAGTCCGAAGCCATTCAGATCATTCATAGGATAGATAACGATATCTACTCACAATTGAAGTTTGTCCGAATGCAATGTAGAAATGTGGGAAAGCCCCACCCAAAAATTTGTTGTAAGGTTTAAACAGGTGAATCCGATTAAGTCAAGATCTTGAAAAAACCAATTTATATTGGAGTTAGAAAATTCACATCATAGAGACTGGTGAATCACTGTGAATCTATTACTACTCACGTTTTACAAGAAGAGAATGAGCTTGCTCCAAATCAGATGTATTGTACAAACATCAGTCAATGTCCAGTTCTTACTTCACTCCTCCATAATGCAAAGGTTTTGACACTTGTTAATCAGAGTCAAGAGCTGAAGACTGTCTCACTATCACAAGCTTTAATGACTATTCTGAAGCAACACCAGCATGAAGTCAATGAGATACGAACGGAAAGACTAAGCACGAACTGCTAAGTACCACTGCACTTGTGGGCCTCAGGCGGAGACAACCAGTTTTACCAGTCCACCAAGCGACCAGTCGCGAGGAGGATGCTGGCGCACTAGGCGACTCTCAATGACGTATCTCTGCTCGCGCAACAGCACACGTCGTGCGGACACGGCGAGTCGAGGATGACATGACGAAGGTACAACAGCTAAGGCAAAAGGCTAATTGCGTTATCAGTCGTTTGAAAATTAGCTTGCCCTATTATGATCCAACCTGCTACTTACTGAAATGATGAAATGTCAAATGAAAAGGAGATTGACAAAACTCATGGCTTAATTTCTCTCTCGTTCAAGAAAAATCTACAAACCCAACCAACAACAACCTTTGAACTTCATCTTACACCAGTTGAGCTAAATCAAGAAAATTCACAAAGAATTTACACAGAAACTGGGTATGATCATCAAGGCATTATTTTTGCTGGGCTAGGAAAATTAGGTACCCGGTTTGTGCAGAAGTCTGGAATTCATGTTATAACTGCAGTACTATTGGCATGTTATCAAGGGAATGTCCAGAAACCAAAACGAATAAAGGATCAGCTTATCACGACAAGGAAAAGATATTATTAGTGTAAACAAGGAGGAAGCTGGGATCAGTTGAATGCAAAGCAAGCTGATTGGAAAGATGATACTGATGATGATTCTGAAGAACTGGAATTGGAAGCACATTACTATGTACATTGGCACAACTTCAAGAGGTTACTCCAGATTCAATTGACACATCTGACACAATCTTTATGATGGAGCCATGCATAAGGTACAAAACAATAATGACAACTATAATGTTTTGCATGGAAAATGAACATCCTGAGACAATTCTGAATCAGTAATGACATATATCTGCGGAACAAGGGGGGGGTTGACACAATATCACTATTGATTCAGCGAATATATATTAGTAGACTCAGGATGACCAGATGAAACTGATGATCTTGATCAAGAACGTGATTTGCTTGCTTCTTTAATTCAGAAACTAAAATGTGAAATTGATGACAACAAAAACCGAAATAAATTTTTGGAATCATCAAATAACCATTTCAAAACTAAAAATAAAAGTTTAGAATCATTAAATAACCATTTCAAAGAAGGAAACAATGAACTGTCCAAGACTAATCAGTTAAATGTTCAAAAGCCCTTAAAAGTTCCAAGCGGAACTTGATACGTATAGAGGATGTGATTATGCTCATAGGTGGAAATAGATTGTGCAAAGCAAAAGGGGATTTAATGTCATACAAAATCGATTGTGAAAAAATCAATCTAATGCATATCCACAACAAATAAACTGATTTAAATCAAACGATTTTTTTGATATGAAAAAGAGAGCTTGTGCACATCAAGAAACCATCTCCATAATGTCACAAGCAAAAGAGGCTCAGATTAAGCTTTACAAAACTCGTAAAGACAAGGAACTTGATAAAGTCATTGCTTTAGAAAACAAAGTCAAGGTTTTGAATGATATTGTATATAAAACCGACCAATCTGTTCAAACAATGAATATGCTTAATCGTAATAGAAAACGTGTTTTTTGCAAAACCTGATCCTCCAGAAAGCTCAAAGAGCAATCCTCGTCTGTAAAATAGGTTGCTACAAAGATAATCTTGCGTTGATGTTACCCTGATTCTGACGAAACGATTCGTCCATGATAAAGAACGCCGATCAAATTTAAGCGATTTAATCAGACCGTTTGACTTCTCTCAATATGAAAAATCTTTATGATTTGTTCGTTCCACAACGGAAAAGTCCTGCGCAACACAATTTTCCAAAACGTCAAACTGAGTCAAACATCTCTAATATTGAATTATCCAAAAAGTCTTTTCCGTAAACAACCAACTTTGTTAGAGAAACGAATAAAGATGAATCCATTCTTGGGATAAAAAGTGTCAAAATTCTACGAACTTTTCCAGATTAAAAAGTGTGTTGGCAACGATTTTTGATTGAGTGAAACGTTGTCAACATACAAACTCCACAAAACAATTGCCAAAAGAACATATTTTGGTAACATCGATCCTTTCATTCAAAACACAATAGAAGGAAATTTTGGCCCCCAAATTAGCAAACTGAATGCGGACTTAGAACAATTTCACTTGTGTTTGAAAGAGGAAATGGTTGCTGATTTGAGATACTTTAATTCTCTTGAACATGAAGTAGACACTCTCAAATCTCAACTGGAAACTCAAAAAACACAGTTTTTGAATGAAATCGACCGACTTTCAAGGGAATATTACTATGCTGATCACATGAATGCAATACTTGGTATATACACTGATTTAGATGAATTTACTGATTTGCAATGTGATTACGCAGAAACCTGGGAAAAATGTGAACATCTTGAAAAAGAGCTTTCAAAGAGTAAAACAATGTCAAAGAATTTTGAATCTCTTCAGAAACATGCGATTAATCTTGAACTTGATTTACAACATTGTAAAGAAAAGATAAAACAAGACAAATCTTTCAAAGAAAATCAGTCAAACGTATTTCTGAAAGAACGTGAACAGTATTTTGAAATTCAAGACTTGAAAGCTCAATTACAAGACAAAGGAATTGCAATAAGTGAGTTGAAGAAACTCATAGAAAAGATGAAAGGAAAATCTGTGGAAACTAAGTTTGAAAAATCATCGGTTATTCGACAACCGAATGCTTTTAAAAGTCAAAGACAATCCATTTTAGGTAAACCAGCTATCTTTTCAGATTCTCTTGCAAAGAAAGATTTCTCAAAGTCAAAGCCAGTTACCACACAAAATGTGTCTAATGATTTTTCAAAACCAGTCACTGCACAGATTTTGCCTCAGAATAGGTTGCCAATTGTCAAGAACACAAATGTGATCGCACCAGGAATGTATAAAGTGCACACAAAGACAAATCAAACTAGAACACCTCAGTTGCATCAAGACATTAGGAAACCTAACAAACGTGTGTCTTTCTCTACAGGAGTAATTCCCAATACTAGTGTTAGCAGACCACAGCTTAAGAGCAATCATCTGGAAGATAGAGTCATGTCTAACAATAGTCAAGGGAAGAAGCAAGAAGTAGAAGACCACCATAGGAATTTTAAGTTTTCTAATAATAAAACGTCTGTAACTGCGTGTAATGACAGTTTGAATGCTAAGACCTCGAATGTTAACTTTGTCTGTGTTACTTGTGGAAAATGTGTACTGAATGACAATCATGATTTGTGTGTTCTACATTATATCAATGGCGTGAATTCTAGGACTAGACAACCAATGGCTGTGCCTATTAGTACTAGAGAACCCAAGCATAATGTGAACCAATCTGTTGCAACATCCAGTAAGAAAACCGTTGCAACAGACTCCACTGTCAAGAAATCTAGAAACATAACTAGGAAGTTATATGAGCAAGTTAGTAAGACATGCAGTTGGTGGTATCCTAAGTATACACCACCCGGATACAATTGGAAACCTAAGTCTCAAATAGGAAATGTTAACCCAAACGTTAGTATGCCTCTAGGAAATGCATCTAGAACTGCTAATATTTTGGAACATAAGACTCCTAGGTGTTCCACTATGTCCAATACTCCATTGTCTTCTAATTCTTTTGCAGCTCGTAGAGATAATTCTATTCATCGTCGACTCTAGGTGCTCAAAGCACATGACCGGAAATCTCAAACTTCTAACTAATTTTGTGGAGAAATTTCTGGGAACGGTGAAGTTTGGAAATGATCAAATTGCACCAATTCTTGGTTATGGAGATCTGGTTCAAGGAACTATTACTATCAAACGGGTTTATTACGTCGAAGGGCTAAATCACAATTTATTCTCCGTTGGTCAATTCTGTGATGCGGATTTGGAAGTTGCTTTTCAGAAGTCTACATGTTATATCCGTGATTTAAAGGGAAATGATCTTCTCACAGGTTCTCGTGGCACAGATTTGTATTCCATTACTCTACAAGACTCAACAACTCCCAATCTAATTTGCTTAATGGCTAAAGCAACATCGTCTCAAGCATGGTTATGGCATCGTCGTCTATCTCATCTAAACTTCGACACCATCAACTTGCTTTCAAAGAATGATATTGTGATTGGTCTTCCAAAGTTAAAATTCATCAAAGATCATCTTTGTTCTTCTTGTGAGTTGGGGAAAGCCAAACGAAAGTCTTTTCACACAAAGACTACCCCAAGCTCCAAAAGACGGTTACAACTTCTACACATGGACTTATGTGGTCCCATGCGGGTAGAAAGTATTAATGGAAAGAAATATGTTCTCGTAATTGTTGATGACTACTCCAGATATACTTGGACTCACTTCTTGAGGTCCAAAGACGAAACACCTGAAGTTCTCATTGATTTCCTCAGACTTGTTCAAAGAGGACTTCATGCTCAAGTTAGAACAGTTCAAACTGACAAAGGCACAGAATTCTTGAATAAAACTCTTCATGCATACTTTGCTCAAGAAGGGATTGAACACCAAACGTCAACTGCTCGAACACCTAAACAAAACGGCGTTGTCGAAAGACGGAACCGTACTCTTGTTGAGGCTGCTCGAACAATGCTAAGCGCCGCTAAAGTTCCTTTGTTCTTCTGGGCTGAAGCAATTGCAACAACATGTTTTACTCAAAACCGTTCACTCGTAATTCCTCGACATGAGAAAACACCTTACCACATCATCAATGGTCGAAAACCGTCTGTTAAGTTCTTTCACTTTAATGCTCTCTTTGCTACATCGCCAAGATGGTGAAAATCCTGTACAAAATGAATGGGGGAAAAAAGGAAACAGTGATGCATTATTTTTTGTAGGGTATTCTACTCAGTCAAGAGCGTACCAAGTATATAACAAGAGAACAAGAGTGATAGTCGAAACCATTCATGTTAACTTTGACGAATTGCCTCAAATGGCGTCAGATCACGTCAGTTCTGACCCCGTTCCACAATGTCCAACCACGGCACTTGAACATGACAGTTTAAATCCTGATCCCCAAAGTCAAGAAAATGTTCCTCAAGCAGCTGAGATAGTAACAACGTCAAATGAGTTGGATTTGCTATTTAGTTCGATGTTCGATGAATTACTCAATGGATCTACTCAAGTTGTGATAAAGTCTTCCGCTGTACATGTTGCTGATGCATCTGATAAACGTCAACAACAACCAGATTCAACTTCATCTACTTCAACTCTAGCAACAACTGTCATTGCTGATGGAAACTTTGACTTGTAAATATTTTTGATTTTTTGCTTTATTTTGATTTATAAATATTTTTGAAAAAAGAAAATACAAAAATATAAAACCTATAAAAAGAAAATACAAAAATATAAAATATTAAAAACAAAATATAAAATTAGAAAATTTCAAAAATACCAAAAAGAATCTTCTCGACATGTCTCTTGGAATCGATAACATTTACGTACCTAGAAATGTCGATTAACATTGACACGGGTGTGTAAATGAAGTTCGAGCAAGAGTTCAAACGTTTCAAAACAAGTCATTTCTAAATTTTCTTTGTGACTTATGTACATTTCAGTGCATAACTCCGACCCGAATGTAATAGAGACGTGTACGCTTTAGTGCACTTACTCTACAAATAGAAGAGAAGTATTTTATCATGTGTTTTAAAAATCGTTGAACATAATTTTTCAAAAAGAACTTTTCAAGTCAAATTGTTCACAATATCATTTGTGATATCTTTCCATAATAAATGGTATTTGTTAAAATTATGTGTTCAACACTCCCTTTCTCAAATAAGTTTAAAAATTATGGCATCAATTTTTCTCAAAATGTCATACTTATGTAGATCAATTTTTGAGGGGGAGCTTTTTAAACAAAGCCTTTTAATGTGTTGGGTACATCTCATAAATGTCAATTTTATGTATCCAAACACATTTCGTGAAATTAAAATGTGGAAATTATAATGTCAATTAATAATTCACTAAGGCATCTTACTCAGTCTTCACAATTTGTGGTTGTCATATCAATTTTTTCCTTGTAATGACAAGGTTTTAAAAAATATTGGTACCCACATTTCGGGGTTTGAAGGAGAGCTATCAGAAAATGATCATGCAATATCGTGGTAAAATTTTTCTCCCATAGCGGAATTTTTTCATGCCATAAATTTTAATCAATTGGTTATTTCAAATACTAAATGTTTTTATTATTTAAAATAAGGGGAGAAAAATGTTGAGGTAAAATGTGATAATAAGAATGTGATCTTTTTAAGACTCTAAGTGCAACTCTTTTCTCTTCTTGTGCAAAACAATTTCAATCTCGATGCACATTTGAGGGGAGTATTTCAAAATGTCCTGTATCACAGGATTTATGGTTCGATCTCTAAACCCAACAACCAATGAACTCACGACGTCGATGAGATCATAAATGTGGTTTAAGGTTAGGTATAAGACCTATGATCTTAACAAAACCAATGGATCTACCCGAGGACATTCCATGATAGAATAAGAAGTCCTAGTATAGATTGGAGATTAAGAGAATAAGGAATAATGCCGACTAAGATTGAGCTAACACGGAACAACCACACCAAGGGTGTTAGGATGATGTCTGGTAAGCATTGAAGGGTTGAAAATGAAATAAGAAAAGTATTGATAAAGGGTGAAAATAAAGCAGCCCTCCACACAACTTAGGCAAAACCTGGTCCCCAATATCATAATCTATCAAATCAAAGAATATGTATGGTAATTGAAGAAAGCCGTCATAGACCCAGTGATGCAATGCACAACCCTTCCTAGCCATTCAAGTTTCTCTCAACAGAAACTCGTCTCATTTGTCATGGAGATACACACGTTATCTATTGACATCTCACTCCGAGATTGTTGATATTGAATAGGTGGCAGTCTGCTCCAGCCTCCGATTACTAAAACCTAAGTGCACAAATCGAGTCTAGAGCCAAGAGAGATCAAATTATAAATCTCATTAGGACACAATCAATGTATAACACTTGTTGTTCATCAATAAACAACATTTGGTATAAAAGAGTCCTACGCATTATTCTTGAGATCTTGCCAAAACATCTGAGTGATACATTTAAGTATTCACAGTGACGATGGAAATTGTAACATTATGTATTTTCAGGTTACTATTTTGCTAGTGGAGCATTGGGAGCATTCGAGTCGCGCGGATATATATATTTTTGAAGGCTTAATAACTTGAGTACTATTTGACAAACGTTTTGACAATGTTTTCTAATACATTATAAATGAAACCTGTGCAACTCTGATCTTTTATTAAATAGAATATGACTTTATTTAAAACGTCCATTTTAAGGTCGTTTTCCGTGACTTGTGTTTTGTGCCCTGAAGTAGCACCCCAATGTTACCATTCCGCTGCGTTGTCCTGAATTTTGGGGGTGTTACAGATGGTATCAGAGCTGAAGTCATAGAGAACTAGGTCGTTTTCAAAACCTAGACTATGACCATGTTTTTCAAAATATAGAGTCTCTCCTTGTTTTATCCGATATCCGTGCGCGCTTGCTCCCAGGTAACTTATAAGCTCTCTTTTGCATCCCTACTACTATTACATGGATAATGAGTATTTAATACTTGGCTATGATTTTGTTCTCTTACATATATCATATGACGTCTTACTATTTACCTTATATCGGTCTGTTATATAAATATTGATCACTCTGATTTTTCGCGTACTTTCTGATTTCTCATTTAAAAGAGGACTTCATGCTTAAGTTACAACAGTTTGAACTGACAAAGGCACGGAATTTATTAATAAAACTCTTCATGCATACTTTGTTTCGTAATCCATCGTTTTGAAAGCTTCCAGTTGATGGGAGTACGACAATTAACTTGTCATCTCATACGTGTCACCTTGGAGCACCTACCTTTAGAACACGACTTTTTACGTTCATTTTGTTGATTGAATAATTCTTTACGTTCATTTTCTTTGACTGCTTCTGCGTTCGTTCGGATATTCTTTATACTTGTTATGACCTATCGCTTTACAAACAATCTCGATGTCAACCTATAAACCATTTTGTTGTCACCCTATGAGCTACTTCACGTTCACTTCATTGACTATTCCATTTCGTTATAAAACTATTTGATACATTTCACACACCACACTATTTTGACGAAAATGAGCATTTCATCATTGGACCTCAAATATACATAGCCTAATCACCTATGTATATTTGGTGCATAGACTGATTACCTATGCATTCGGGAAAGACCATGTCATGCTGAGAGTAGTCACCTTAAAACCTACACCTCTTCATCAACACAAATCCGGAAGAAATTTCCGCATCTTTTCTCTGAACCCGTACCTTCTTCAGGTGTTGCAACCTGAGCCTTGAGGACAAGGCTCTTCTAACCGGAGGAGACTGTAACATTCCGTATTTTCAGGTCATTTTATGACGCTATTTATTTCGTCATAATTTCACCATTTATTTTATTTTAGTTTCGTACTCGTTTACTTTTAATTCTTATCATATAATTAAATCGCGTAAACTAAAAATCAACAATTAACGTAACAGACACCAAACGAATTAAAGTTTTCGTCAAACAAGCAATATATTATTTTTACGAAAGTAATAATTAACTTTGTTCATTTTATTTTTATTGGTCACGTAAAGTGTTTACGTTTCGCGATAAAATACGTTTAGGCATTCCCGGAACCACCAAAACATTTCTACGCTTCAACAAATACCCACTTTTATACCCAATACATAAAATTAACTCAAATATAACATCACATATATACATACAAAACTGGGCATAAGTGGAAGTATACAAAGAAATATCATATTTGGTCAAGATTGGTCTTTATACATCCTATCACCATTTAATGAAGCCATACCTCCCATACTTCCCATACCCTTGACCAATTATTTCCCTAAATCACTCATCTTGTTCCTTTGACTAGAGACAAGTCTTCAAGTCTTCCTTAAGACCATGGGCATGTTTTTGACTAGCCTATGCATACTTTTTGACCAAGACATCTTATATACATAGTAAGATAAAACATATATAACATTTACACTTAGTGAAAAAGATCAAATCTCTTCCTTCTTGCCTCTATAGCTCACGGCTCAAACACCCCTTTTCTAGTAAATCCATACCAAAATTTCTATCACCTATAACACACCTACACGCATCATATCTAAAATATTCTAAGATGGATCCAAGCATTGGTTAACCATATTCAAGCTTTAATCAAGAAAAGGGAAGCTAAGGTTTATTTAAGAAAACGAGGGTTTTCTTTGGTGCAAGCTTTGGATTTTTTTATCTAAACAAGGGTTTAGATTACATTGATCATCATCATCATACACAAACAAATATGACCTATGAGAAAATATATGTAACAAGACATAAGATAACAAGGATTCAAATGGATTTGTAACAAAGTGGTAAAGCTAAAAAGTCCTAAAAAACAAGTGTTTAAACAACATTCTGAGAAAAAAATCTTAAGGGCTGTTTTGTAATTCAAAATTTACATAATATGTGTTTTATGATTTATAAAATACTACATGTCACTAGAGGATTCGAAAGGAGGAGGGGTCCATAAAGAAACTCGAAAAACCGAGTAATAACGAAGAAGATAACTATTTACAAGTTTACGAGATAGTTACTACTTTTATAAAATAATTTTTATAAAAAGTACTATTATCACAGAACTTATACTTTTATTAACATCAATAAATATAAAACTTTCAATACAGAACGTGCTCGAAAGAATACTAAAATCGGAGTTAAAACGAATAAGTTAATGACGATTCTACGATTAAGCTAATACTCTAATTTTTATAAATTATTCACTATTCATGAATAGTAAAATAACTATTCATCAGCAAATTAACTTTTTATTAAAATACTATTTATTTGATCATCTTCAAATACGAAAGCGTGAACAAGGAAACGTACACAACGGGTTTAAAACGAAGAAACTTTACACACTTATTTTCTAAACTTTGCAATATTTCCTGAGGTGAATAGTGTTGGTATCGTTATATTTAAATAAAACTTTTTGCAAAACATTTATGGAATCATTTAATAATATTGAATAAATTAGTTTTAGACTTTATAAATGATTATTTAACAAAGGCGATTAAACAATTTAACGATTAATACGGAGATTAAATACCTGGAAATTTTTAAATAATCAAAATACAATTTTGAACCATAATTTTCACAAACGCAACTATATGGTGATGATATGCTTATATAGAAATATATATATGTTATATAGTTTACCAAAGAGCATATTACTAGGGAATTTCATAATAGGCCTCTTCGGATGGCGTAGTTGACGATTTGTTGTGATTTACATTTAAAGTATCACTACTCCTCGTACACATGTCATGATCCTCATTAATTATGATAGCCCAAAGATTGACGATATAACAACTATAAAAGATTAATATTCAATGTATTAATTAAATTACTTAGGTACACTATACCGACCCATATATACTTAGGTTGCTTTCAGATATTTCCGTGATACGTTTTCTGGCCATTTACCTGATTAATTCATCACTTCACTTCTAAGGTGGTAGATTCATAGCCCTATCGCTTTTTACTTATTAACATGCTTGTATAAACCCGCGAGGGGGATCAAATTGATGCTCCAATTGTTTTAATAAACACAAGTACTTAAAACCGATATTGTGAGATACATAGCCCGCTTTTACTTATTTACATGCTTTAATAAACCCGCGAGGGGGAATACATATGCTTGTTTCCACTCACCCTCTCTCTCTTCTCTCATACTCGAATTCTCATCTTATAACAATGTGGATTACTTTCAATAACTTTATGTGAGTTCAAGAGTCTCCTCTCTCGCAATTTCAACTTTTCCCAAATGTGTTAATAAACCACCGAGGGGGAAATTACATCTCTTTTTACAACTCATATATTTTACTACAGTACAGATTACCTTTCCAATACTTTGGAGTTCATAGCCCCCTTTTTTACTACTTAATTGTTTTACAAACTCTAAGGGGTGAATTACATTGCTTATTTACTATTAGGACACAAGTGTTTTTTCTAAGTGTTTTTTTCAAAGTGATTTAAACTGTATGCATCCAGATTACACTGCCTAATATTATTGCCATAAGTTAGCACTATTGCCAATTTAATCCCTACTATATCATGAACCGTCAATTGCTATTGTGTGAGCGCGAGTGTGTGTGATAGATTCTATCGGGACTCGACAATTCTCCCCACCTGTGAATTTTCTGGTCACAATTGAACCATGGTGCATTTAACATTGAGAATCCATTTAGGTTGTTGGCAGAATCCTATACATTAGGCACAAACTAGTTAAGGCTTCGGTCATGACTTAGTGCAAATAATCACAAAGTGGTTGGACATGATGAATGTGTTGCTCTTGTCAACTTACCTATTTGGACTATGGAATACATACATAGTCTGCTATTACTTGTTTTGGACTTCGGAATATGTACTTAGTCCACCATTACTTCGATCTTGTGGTCCACTACTAAACATTACTTGATTTACTGAATCACTACTTGGATTTCGGAAATAACACTTTGAAATACTGTAACGCTACTTTTCTTACAAAGACATTTCTTAAATTATTTCAACACTGCTTTTACTTAAACCTATGAATTCACCAACTTTATGTTGACCGTTTTTGCATGTTTTTCTCAGGTTATTATTTGCTAGTGGAGCATTGGGAGCATCGAGTCGGCGCGGTAAAATTCTTTGAACGCTTAATAAATTTGATACCATAAATAATTTTGTAAAACTCAGATTTTAAAATTATAACGAATGTGAAATTAATTTCAACGTCTCTTTTGAGGTCGTTTTCCGTGACTTGTGTTTTGTGCCCCTGAAGAACACCCCCAACATTTTACCAATTCGCTGCGTTGTCCGGAATATTTTTGAATAGGGTGTTACAACAGATTCACTTAAAGGCTTTAACACTTAGAATTTTTTAAGCTACAATGCAATTAAGCTCAAATAAGCCTTACCCTAAGTAAACTAAGCTAAAAGGGACTTAAACTACACCTAATAAGCAATTTAAGTAAAAATATGCTAAGAAAGTGAGCAAATAAGCCCAGAAAATCAAATAAGCAAACTTGGCCAAAATTGAGAGCAAACAGCCTCTAGGGGCACTTTTAGGCTTATTTTTAAGCACCAAAACGGAACCTTATGGACATACAGCTTATATAGGCTTAAATCTTGGCTTAAGGGTCACACTAATCAGCAAAGAAAAAACAATTTGAAACTTAAATAAGCCACTAAAAAGCTAATGGAAAAGGGGCAGTTCACACTTAGTGGCTACTTTTTGATTTTCTCTTAAAAGACAAACAACAATAAGCAGACCTAAGTATAAGCTATGAAATAAACTTTAAAATGAAAAGTAAGTTAAAATAAAAACAATTTTAACTAGACTAATTTTGAAGATGAAAAAGTGGCTTTTTAAGACAAAAAATTACTTAAAGACTATGACAGTTTTTTACTTAAACAACGATAGACCGCAAAGACAAATTTGATGCATTTTGACACTTAAAAACAACTCACAAACAATACTTAGAACTGGTTTTGGAAGCCTCAATCAAATAAGCTATATGAAACTGTTTTGAGACCACAGACTTAAAAGATAAGTTCTAAATACTATGGAATTGAATTCTAAACTTTGAAATCTTTTTAAAACTGACAAAAATGACTTAAATAAACTTGATAAAGATGTCAAGGTG
>BQNB010125004.1:0-19844 GCA_026074375.1 Tanacetum coccineum
GATGGTCATTCCTGGCTGTTCTTGTGTTCATAGATTGCATTCAGAAGACTTTTCTTATCTGCTTGGTTACGAGCCTGGATATCTTCGATGATTTGTTCTAGATTAGCAATCCTGAAGCGAGCCAGAGCAATCTTGCTGTTATTTCCCATTTGCTTTCTTTAAAGTTTACCAATTTGAGTATGAGACTCTCAGAGTTTAGCTTACAGATTGTCAAAATCTTGTTGTATGATTACCCGACCTTTTCTAAGACCTTCTATTTTGTCTTCTATGTGCTCAATGCGGTCGAGAGAGAGTTCATCTAGGTGATTCAAAATTTTCTCAATTTGCTCTTCATGACGTTCCAGACTTGTCTTACGAGAGCTTTCTCCTATCTGAAGCTATCGAAACTAAACCAAATGAGTTATTTGAAGAGCTAGAATAAGTTTTTCCTGGTAAAACTGAGACATAGTCCGGGGAAACCGGGATATAGTCAGGAAAGTTAGAGGAAAAAGCATCCTCAATACTGGAAGTAGGGTGGCTGGGAGAAGACATCACTCTATTAACAACCCAGTGGTAAACATAAGTTATTTATATAATAGTATAATAGTTATGTACTTTATATACTATTCGGGAGATGTAGTGGCACGGAGGACTTTCTTAGATGGAAAAAGAAAAGTTGTTATAGTTAAGGTTTCAACCTTGTTCTCTATAACTGTTTTTTATTTGAAGAGTAGAATAAGTTTTTTCCTGGTGAAGCTGGGACATAGTCTGGGGAAGCCGGGATATAGTCAGGAAAGTTAGAGGAAAAAGCATCCTCAATATTGGAAATAGGGTGACTGAGAGAAGACATCGCTCTGTTAACAACCTAGTGGTAAATAACATAAGTTATTTATATAATAGTATAATAGTTATGTACTTTACATACTATTCTGAAAATATAGTGGCACGGAGGACTTTCTTAGATGGAAAAAGAAAAGTAGTTATAGTTAAGGTTTTCAACTTATTCTCTATAACCTTGGTCTTGATTACCAATCTATAACATCCCTTTTAGGACATATAGCAACGGGACTGCTTAATTGGGGTATTATTTCATAGTACAACAGTCATAATCATAGAAAACGACTCAAAAGAGACGTTTTTAAAAGATAAGTTATCATTCATTATTTCATCAGAGTTTTTACAAACAGAGGTCCCAAAATCTACATGAAAACATAAAGTTTGAATGATAACAGTTTAGCCATCTTCAAGTCTGTGCCACTCCGTGCCATAAGATGCTTAGTTACCTGAGATAAACATGCTAAAAAGGTCAACACAAAGGTTGAGTGAAATTCATAGGTTTATGTTAAAACACAGTTTGTATACCCAGTTCTATAGTGGGTTAAGTGTTTACAACACATTAGTGTTTCATAAATTGCTATGAGTACAATTATTTAAGAAAACTAGTATTATTGCCCTAAGACTCCATGAAATCGAGATCTTGAGATAATCAATAATTACAAGAAGGGGGGGGTGTTGCCCAACGGGTGCCTTTGCCATCACACTCGCATAGTTATGATCTCAAAAATGAAGTGCGTTTGATTACCAGGAAATATAGGTTACACCAATGGGAGTCAGTTTTTTTCCTTTTTTTTTTCCCACAATTAGATCTATTCACAGCATTCGCGCTTACTCAAATATAGTATTAATGGTTCATAATAATGGGGTCTTAATGGCAAAAGTATGGACTTAGGCAATAATATATCAGGATAACATACACTTAAAAAAACACTCGTATTCATGGTTTATAGCATGTATCCCCCTCGCGGGTTTATGAAAACATTAGAAGATTTAAAATGCGAGGCTATGAATCACGTAAAAGGGGAAATATGTTCGATGCAAACAGTTTATATCAAATGAAAAAGTAACGGCTCTCTTACGCAACCTGGGGTGCTATGTCAAGTCTTAGTGTGATGGTTTATGTTTCAAAACTTTATAAAGATTAACGTATTACTTTGATTTATTAATTTATGGAAATATTGTATCACTGTTCGGGCTATCATAATCCAGAGGCCATGTAGTATCGTTTGAGGAGTCAGGGTACTTTAAATCGTAAACCCAGCAAACTCGTCAACATAACTAATAAATGGAAATCACCTCACCTGAAATTCCCTAGTAACGTGATACGATAAGATTTTAAGTTTCTTCAAAAGTTAGTCGATGATAAGTTACGTTAATTATATAACGTAATTGTTTTATAATGCGTCGATCGTTGATTAATAACGATAATTGTGTCGGGTTTTAATAAAATCGAGTTTTATAATATTAATATATATTTTTATAATTTATATAAAAATATTATATTTTATATTTTTAAGTTTGCAAAAATGGCAATATATACCCTTGGTTTATAAACTTTTACAAGTTTAGTACTTTATATATAAAGTATATATAATTTAAACCTTTAACTTTAGAACTTGGCAAAATAGGTCCTTATAGTTATAACTTTAGAATAATGACATTTTCAGCCCCTCTAGTTATAAATTTCAGAAAGTTACGATATATACCCCTATGCATGAAAACATTTACAAATCAAGTCCAAAAAGCCATGCAAGCTTATTTTAGGGTTCAAATGGGGGGGGGGGGAATATTTGCTGGTTATAGCTTATTGACATATACTAAAATAGTGTGTAACGTAACAAAAATTTAGAAAAAGGATTCGTTAGCTAGAAAATCAGTCATTTTTAGGATTTTAATCAAAAACGCATGGGTTTGAGGATTCAAGGCTTTAACAAGAGTTCATATATGATCTTAAGAGTATTATGAACATTCTAATACAGATTATAAGAATAAGGAACAGATTTGGAGCTTATTGTGTATATATGGGTCAAAATGGGGTTTTATCGGGTTCGTTACGCCTCTCTTAGTAACGACTTCAAGGGGTCCTTTCTCTGCACCTTCTTGGCTTCTATTTTAGCTTAGGGACTTTCATCTACTTCCTCATTGGTCTGATTTAAGACTCCATTTGTGTGTATGATGAAATTTGAGGTGTGTTTGAAATGGTAGGGGACTTCGGCTATTTATAGGGGTGAAAACACCTTGGTGCCTAAGTTTGGGGTTTGATTAGTTCCGGCTAGATAAAGGTGATTAAGGGAGATTTGTAGTATTGATGAGGTAAGGTAAGCTGAAACTTGCTATGAAGAGTGGGAAGGGGTGTGTGGAGGTTCAGCTGCCCCAATGGGTTGTTTGGAGTGCAAGTTAGCTTACAAGGAGGTGATGGACGGAGCTTGTAAGGGCTTAGGGGAGATAGTAGGGTTAGCTCATAGATGTGTTGAGGTGTTAAGTGCTAGCCTTAAGGGTTTAAAATGGGTAAAAAACTGAAAGAAAAAGGGGGCGGTGACAGGTTGGGTTTGGTTTGGCTTAGGATTTAGGATTTTAAAACGTGGATTAGGGTTAGAATTAGGGATAGATTAGGGTTTAGGTTTAAGTTTTAGTGTTAGGATTAGGTTTAAGGATTAATATTTAATGTTAGGATTAGGGTTTAGGTATAGTTTTTAGGTTTTAAAATGAAATTAGGGTTTTAGTGTTTCATTTAGGGTTTAGGGTTTTAGATTAAGGTTTTAGAATGACTTATGGCTTAGGTTTAGGGTTTAGATGTTGTGCATTGAGTATTGTACCTTGTGCTAAAGTAGTGGTAAGAAATTAGAATGAAAACGGTGAAAAATAAGCTTATTTGAATTCATGCTTCATGATTTTATACATTGTGCATTAAGGAATTGTACATTGATTTGGAGGGAAATATATTTCAAATGTTGTGCATTGTACACTTGTACACATGCATTGAATACTTGCACATTCAGTTTATATGTATACATTACATATAATTAGGGTTTTGATATAAATGTTAACGGATAAAGTCCGTTTTGATAAAATGTTGTAAATGTTATGTTAAATGGGTAATGTACTTGGTAAAATGATATTAAGATATAGACTTGACATATTAGGATGTTTACATGATATAAACATAGATATAGATGGCATTGGTGGAGGTTGCGTGAGCTCGTTTACTTTAGAGATGCAAAGTTACGTGCTGCCTAATTGAGATAAGCAAAAAAATTTCTGGTAAAGGGTGGTATATATATAATGGATGACTAATTATGGTGCATCTAATTTAATATATGGATAATTACATTGATGAAAATTACGGGTTGTTATACCTACCTTCGTGACTTTCAAGGGATTCGGGATCTCAAAAATTATAAGGCAGACTAAAGATATCTATTCAGGTTCTGTCGAGTTTAGAAACCACCAATGAAACCATGATGTAACATTGCACAGGAAAATGTAGTTATAACGATAGTAATGAAATGGCTAGGCTAGCACGCCTTTCTCCTTGATTACTTCTATCTCTTTTAATTTCTGAATATTTACTTTCCTGTTATTTTCAAAATCAATCTCAAATCACTTTAGAAGCGTGACACTTCAAATTAAAACTAATTGACACTTAGCTCTTGTGACGACCTCGGATTTACCATCTCTACACTACTCACGATCGGGTTCTTGGCCCGTTAGTGCGTTTGTTAGGTGAATCGAGTTTTATAAATTTAAAACTTGAATAAAATATATTTTAAAATAAAATATTAGCATCAATTTAAACATAAAGGGTTAAAAACAAAGGTTTGGTTATAAGGTGATATAGGAGGTACTCTTGCGATAAAAATGAGTGAAAAACATGGGTTTTACCGGGGAGGTCGGACTAGTCAATGTAACAAGTCAAATAAACACACACATATAGGTATTTAGGGTGTAATTCCTAAGATGTTGCTTTCTTGTAACCGGTCTTTTCCAAACTAATCACTTAGGTTCGAAATGATGTACATGCCAAGTTCTAAAGTCTACAATACTACTGGAACACTCATAGTTTTGGTGGATTTTTGTATAATGAATAAAAACGGAATCATTAGGCTTAACCCCACCAATTTAATTAAAGGGTAATAGTGCGCTCGACAAAGATTCATTCTAGTTTAACTAGAAAAAATGTCAAATTTTTAATTAATTGGTACAAATGTTCAAAGATATTTGAAAATCGAAGGTATAAATTTATAGGTCAAGTGGTAATTCTACTCCCATCCTCCCTCTTGGTTTGTACAATGTCCCAATTATACAGTTAAGGAAATGAAATTAAAGAATAAGATTAGAATTAGAACAAGAGACTCCCTTGAGCATTGCTCTTTACTTTGAGTGATAATTGTAAGAGATGAACTCTTGACCCTTGTATCCTAAGCAATATCATATCCCCTGAAGTCACTAAAAAAACCAACTACATGCATTAAATGTTCAAAACAAAATTATACAAGAAAACCTAACTCACTTTCGTAGGAATCACGGTTACATTTAGCCTATACAACAAGCTTTTTAAACCTCTTGGTGGCCTAAGTGGACGAGTGAAGTTTCGTGAGGGTTTCTAAGGAACATACCCACAAAGTTCATTTAATTGTACAAGGTTTTGTAACTGTTTCAAACTTATTTAAGGTTTTCAGAAGGGGATTACAACGTAAACCTGAGTTTGGTTACGCCGTAATCATGTGTTTTAAAAAATTTTAGATTTTTGAATGTTAAAGGTTACGAGTGAAACCTAGAGAAGGTTAAGCGGTAAAAAAAACATTAGTTACGACGTAACTGGAGTAGTTACGCCTAAACAAAAACCTTTTTACCACATGAATACGAATTAGAGTGACCTCGAAGTCCACTTCCTAGCTGAGATAACCTGCAAAACAAAGTGAGAAAGCACAAAGACAACTAAATGCAAAACTAAATGTAATTCATTAGTTAAAAGACGGGTTGCTCCCGAAAAGCACTTTGATTTTTATCGAGTCTTTACGTTAGACTCATGGTGAATATACTACCTTCTCTTTGGACCTTCTGTGTTGTATTCCACTTCCTTTCTGATCTTCTCCCTGAAAAACCATTGATCCGTTTTCTGTTCCCAAATGGTAACGCATCATCAATTCTTTAGTACGCATAATGAAATGTGGTCCTCTGTCAAATGAGAATCTTTTATATTTATAAGTATCTACGTGAAATTTGGTGGTTCATATCCTTCTATGTCAACCCCTATTTCTCGTCTTCATCCTCTTCTAAATTTTTTTTTTCATGCCACCATTATGGTATATCCCCTATACTTTCTTGCATTTTTCCCTTATGTCAGCGAGCATTATGTCCTATATTTCTTTCCTTAATTAAACTCCGTAAGATAATTTGGTTTATTTCTAAAATAGATACATCCACTTATTAGTTATCAAAAACTCCTCGATCGTGGGTTTTGACAGTTCTTCTTGAAAAACATTGTAATGTTGCCCATGTTTTTAATAGGGACTCTCTTTACTGCGTTCAATTCGGTTATTGTGTCTACTGTTAATAACCAAATCTGTCAAAGGTTAGTCCTTTGGTCTAGGGTTTCAATCTTCTTCGGATACGAAGTGGAATTAGAGGTGGTGGTGTCTGGACTCGAGTTTTCATGCAGCAATTCTAAGGCGTTTACCTAATATTCCCAATATTATTGATCATCGCCCTGGGTATCCTCGTATCTTATAAGAGGAAGTTGGGAATGGATAAAACCACCCCATTTATGTTTTCTCTTCTTGATCAGGTAACAATACCAATATTTCAAATCTCTATGTTCGTTCATTCCATAGATTTCCCTTCCCCCCATTACATTCAGCTTCATGGTAGGATCTAAGGTAATAGGCCAAAAACCTCTATGTACTTAATTGCAATTTTTGCTTAACAGGATTGCAAAAATGCAGTGCTTGGGTCGTTTGTTTCAGGTTTCAAAACGTCCTTGCCTTCTTGCTTTCTTCGTTTTTGCAAGTGTTACATTTCATAAAATTATAGGGGACATATCTGAGGGTTCATTACTATTTGTAGTATGATCCTCACTATGAAATTGAGTTCATCGTACAGATTTTCTATAGGAGTTGTGAAATTGATGAGCTTTCCTATCCATATCGAAAGTTACCCTATCATGCTCGATTCCTAAAGAGATTTCTTTATTGAAGACATCGATCTTGGCATGAATGGTTGCTAGGAATGGTCTACCTAAGATCATGGTTTCATTATGTCTGTTAAAATGTTAATAATTACAAAATCCGAGGGGAATATGAACTTATCAATCTTAACAAGCATGTCCTCTACTATTCCTATAGGGGCCCTCTTTGTCATGTCCGCCATTTCAACTATCATGTCGGTTTTCTTAAGGTTGGATAGTTTTAAATGTTAGAAAATGGTTTGGGCACCATGCACTAACATTGCGATAAATCTTGCCAAAGCATAATAGATTCAACTTTCGATAGTGAAGGGGAATAAAAACTTTCATGGTTTAGCTCTTTTGGTGGGGGGTGGCATGCAAGGACTTTTGATGGTTATACCCTCCTCTGAGTACTAATATCTAATCCTTTAAAAGGTACTTCGTTAAGGTTCTATTGTTAAGTGATACCTCGTGTTGGCGGTGTAAACAGACTAGAATTGCCTGTTTGCTGAAGTAATGGAGTTTTGTATGAAATTTCCTTTGTTAGTTGCTCGATTTGGGTTTCCAGATTTTTGAGGGAAGCGCTTTGATTTCATGTTTTAATCTCCGCATTCTCCTAGAGTTTCTTTACCCATTCTTCCATTTTAGCCCTTCTTTGTGTAGACTCCTCTAAGTGCTTGTTCATAAGCTCTTCCAAACTTGGCCTCTTTTCTCCAAATGGTGGCCGATTGTCAATACCTATGTAGTATCCAGGTGGGACCACGCGATATTTAGCCTTATTACCAAAAGGGGAAGGTCATCCAAACTATCCGTACTTAACCTCTTCGACACTCTTAACTTCTTTGTTTAAAGGGCATTCCTTATCTAGATAAGCTCTTTCACAGGTTTGACATCCTACTTCGAATTAGCATCGCACGTTCTCCTTTAAGTTCTTCATATCTCTTCTCCTAGGCTAGCAAATGTTTTACAATAGCTGCGATTCATCTGAGGTTAATATTTTCGATATATATGTTCGTGCTTAATGATCCATCGTGGCACATATTTTAGGTAGTGGTCAGTAATAGTTTGGAGTGTTGTTAACGATTGAGCAGGTGGTTCGTGTCTGGAATTTGGACCCCTTATGAAGTGAGCAATTGACGGGTCATGGTGCCCAGGGAACCATTGTAGATGATATTCACCTTTTGATGGCTATTGATGTTTCATGAGTTGGGACATTTATAAAAGTAGGTTCATTGAGACCTTTCCTTGCATAGTATTTTGTGTAGTCGCCTTCCCTGCTTAATGTTAAGGATGTCTTCAACTGCTTAGCGGTCTTGGATGGTCGGACATGTAACTTTAGATAAAGCTTTCTTAAGGGTGATCTCAGGAATTGATCGGTTCTTAGGAAAGTTGCCACCACCTTTTTGTGGCTCCTGTTGGATCCCCACTTCAAAAGATCAAATTCCTTAAGCATGTATAAGGTTTTAGTTATATGATATTAGATAAATCTAAACAAACTGATAGTAAAAGCTTTGTTTGAATGTAATAAAGATTTATGCGGAATCTAATCTTTAAAGATTAAGAAGAATTATCATTGAAACAGTAAAAATGATGAACATATAATTCAACAAACATGACGCCCAATATTATTAATAATACTTAATATGTATACTCTCAAAAGTATTGGATTACATAGACCTTGAAGCTAAGAAAAAGGATGATTTTTGGTTTTGGGTACTTAGGTATTGGTTTTGGTGTAGGTATTGCGTGCGGTGCATCAAATCTCTATTACCTTGGACTTCCTCTTTGATACACCATGGAGTCCTTATCGGCTTACTTACTTTCCTAAAGTATATAAATTGTTTTTACAAATAACTAATAACATATCACAAGTAAGTAGTATAACAAAACAATACTAACTTACACTTAGCAATACTAACTTAACAATAGACAGTACTAACTAAACTCTAGCAGTTCTAACTACTTAGAATATTTTTTTGAGCAGTTGTAAATGCTCAGCAGGCATTAACTTCAGCAGATGTTTTTTGTTTAGTAGTAGTACTTCACTAGCAGCATTAAACTTTTGTACCAGCAGTATAACTACTTAGTATTTTTTCTTTGAAGTGCATGGTGTCAGCACTAACTTACTTCAGGTAGTATTAAATAAAACTTGAATACAAAAAACAAAAAAAAAGTTTTTTAAAAAAAAAATTTTTTTTTTTTTTCTAACTGCATTCAAGCAAGACTTTTTAATCCAACGATCCTCCCCTAAACTTGATATTACTTCTTCAAAATCATCAAGTTTCTTCATTTATGCGTCATCAACACCAGGGAGGTTGTTCCAAACACTTCTTTTCTTTCTTAAGCTATTTTAAGATCAATTTACACACTGATAAAGACATTCACTTTTCATAATAATTTGAAGCGTATTTGCTAAACTCATTGAAAAGTGTAGATGGTGTAAGAGGATACTTATTTTCTCTACCAAACATGCAAAATTAATAGATGTATCCTCAAGAAAATGTACGACGAAGGAGTGCTACCGCTTCCATTTCCAAACTTTGTGTCCGTTTTGCAGCTTCATACTCATCTTATACATGTGGTTCAAACATTATTTTCTTATCATTCAATAACAGATAAATCCATGCTTTCCATGGTCATTGTTGATCATATCATAGATTTTTACCAACTTGTACAAGTCTTTCAAATCTTCCCTGTCAAAACTTTTAATCATTTGACTAAAGATCCTGTACATTTGAGACTTTCCATCAGCTCTCATTATTTGATAATAGCTTTTCTTTCCTTCTTTGTGAATCTTCAGATCAAACAATCTGGTAGACTTAATCGGCCAAAGGATTAGCATCGATTGTTACATCTTTCTTAATATGGATATGATTTACATTTAATGTTATAGCTATGCTGTTTTCTTTGTCATCATCCACCTTTTTCTTCTTTAAACTCTCTTGTATCAGCTCTTCTAATGCTCTCTTTTCTTTTCCTTCCACCAACTTTGTTCTAAAGTCTTCAAATGTCTTTACCCTTTTGAATTGCTCTATCAAACATCTCTTGGAATAGCTCAAAACCCTTTGGACTTAAAATTTGAGCTCTGTAAAACATCCATGTCTTTAGGTTAAGTACACCTTAATCTTTCTCTGTTGAGCTGTGTGTTGGTTGTTTGTTTATTTTATCGTTTGCTCTTTTTGCTGCAAAGTGCTTATTGCTTTCTTCTATGGTTGTAGATTTAATGTAGCCTTTTCTGCATCCAGATAATCTTCTTGTTTTTGTGCTTAGCAAAACTTTCAGCAACTGAATGATTCAGCATTTTTTTTTGTCCCTCCCCAATCTTTGCTTGAATTATTATCCACATTCTTTAATCAAGCATATTGGCTTTCTTTTTTTTTTGCAGCTTTTCTCTCTTGCATGTCTTTCGTCTTCACAAATTCAGCTTATAACTTTAAAGCTGACTTCTTCATCAAGCATGATTAGAACTTTCTTCTTTATTAGGCTTCCAGGTTTTCTATCATTATTTCCTCTTAACCCTTGTTCCTGTGATTGTTGTGAATAAATTGATGGTAGTTGTTAATTGTTGTAGATGGCTCTTGTAAAACATCCCTTTTCACCTATGGGTTTTGAAGTTTTAATGCTTTAAGTTGCTTGAGCCAAAAGTAATTTCTTCAGTAGTATTGTAATGTTGTTGCGTTAGTATAATTGAGCTAGATCAACACTACTGCTTCAACAACATTTTATTTTGGCTTGGAAAACAAATACCTCTTCACTATTAAAACATTATTTCAAAATCTCATTATCAGCTTTTCTCTTGAACATTAACTAGGGTAATGTCTTTATCTGCATCAATAGCATTAATCCTCCTCCCCTGTTTGGTTGCATCCTCACCCAAATCTTCTTCATCACCAGAGGATTCTACCTTAGCTGTCAAACCAACATTGTCATAATCTCGTCGCTTTTGAGTTCTTGACCTAATCTTTTTTTTAAGCTTTTTTGACTCCTTTTTAAACTAGTAAATTTTATTCTGTTTGAGTGGTCTTTGTATTATCCAAAACAAGAAGACCTTCGTTTTTAAAAGTGGTTAGTATAGTTCCATCAATTCATCAAGTTTTTTTTTAAATTCTATCCTTCCTTACTTCGATATTGTTGAGTGTGTACTTTGCGAGCAGTGAATATTAGATAGGTTTAGATACATTCTCAAACCTAGTTGGAGCAATGTATCCCCATGGTTTCTTGGCAATGGGACCACACTTGAAGTAGTTCCTTGGGAACTCGATTCATTAGGTGTTGCCTTGGGATCAGGTACTTAGTTATGCTTCACTTGTTGCTCTGCTTCTAAGCTAGATTAGCAGCAGTGGCAAACCCTCACCAGGTCACCCATATCCTTATGGGCAGCATCATCTAGCAACATTTTCACTAGGATACACTAGGCTGGGGTACCTGTGTATCCTTTCTTTTAGGCTTCTAGGTCTTTGTGTTTTGTGGTGGAGTTGATGATTGAGTAAATGGTGGTGTGTGATGGGGATTGTTAGATTTGCTGAACCTTCACCCAATTCTGATTGGTTTTATACCACCATTGTTGGAAATAAAGGTGTTACTCTACCAGAAAAACATTTTCCTACCCTTCTCATATTTCTAAAAATCTTCTTAGTGTGAGAGGGTGCATTATATATTCTCTTATGATTTGGCCTTTCTTCAAGCTGTTGATCTAAAAAAATAGTGTCAAAACCTGGATACATAAAAAAAAATTTCACAAGACACATTATCCAAGTTTCTAATCATATTCACAAAATGTATTGTGAATAGTTAAACTTCTGATTTGTAGACGACAGATAATTGCAATGATGCCATACTATACTAAACTCATTCCATGCAGTAGTCTTGGAACTTAGGCATTGTAGAATAGTATGAATCAGAAATATCCATTGTGGGGAAAAGAATGGTTTATAGAAAGTTAGCTTTTGTGAAATTTTCTCATACCCCATCAGTGTAAGTTGTTCAAATATGGCAGAGTTTGGTAAACAATCAATACATTCCTCATCTTCTAGTTTAAGTATCTCTCTACAACAGCTTCCATTGACAACTATCTTCTTTGCCATTACTAGGGCAATGTACTGTACTTCTCATTGATAGTTTTTGCCGTGACAGTTTGACCAAAAACTATTCGGTGCAGAAATGTTGATTGTGGATTGATCTATTTGTGCATGCCTAATGAGAGTGTGCAATCAAGAAAATCCACAATTTGTTCAATAACATTCACTTTCTGTGTGTTTTAGACCATAAACGCAACCCATATTATGAGAAATCAGCAAACTTTAGATTCGCATTGTGTTGGTTTTGATAAATGGATGACTAAAATGAGTTAGCGTTTGTAATTAGAGAGTATTTGGATTGAATTGAATTCGATTAATGAGTGATTGAAATCCTTAATCGAGTATTTAAAAATTTACCCTCACAAAGCCATTAACTTTCACCCAGCAGTAGTAAGTGTTATTCCTAGCATACATTAAACTTGATACTTGCTAGTAGTTTAAGTTATGCTCAATGCATTAACTTTGAGTCACCAGTATTAACTCTAATTCCATTCCAAAAAGCTTTTCCATCATCAATCTAACACTCTTCTTTGCTTTTCCTGCAAAATGTTAGTCTAAAAACCAAGAAAACACAAGCCATGGCATTTTCCACCAATCATCATAGTATTAATTATACTAGCAGTATTAATGTATAAACTAACAGTTGTAATCAGCAGTATTAAGTATAACAGCAGAGTAGAATTATACTTAACGCAGAAACTTTTAATAATGTCATGAATAAACAGTACAAAATTCATACAAAACTTTACAAAAACATTAAAGAGTAGATAAAATTCTTTAAAGATTCATCATTCCAATACTTAAAACAATCCAAATATTGAAATCTACTTACATCAAAGCTTTTGTAAGCAAAATCGAGCAACATTCCTTAGTCTGTATGGTTTTTGTACCATTTGATTCCAATTTTTTTTCATTGCAATATTTAATAAAATGATTTGTCTCATCCTATATGTTTGTTTTTGAATGAAAAACAGATTGGTAAATATGCAAATAGTACTGTTATTGTCATAAAGATCTTGGTATGCATAAAAATTATCCCATAATCAAGTAGTTGATTCTGAATCCAATAAGACTTGTCCGCAACAACTTGAAGCTGCCACATATCAGCTTCTGTTATGTTGTGGAATTTGCAACCACTGTCTATTTCTTGCACTTCCATGATATTAATCTACATCCAAGGAATTGACAACCTCTTATTGTAGACTTCCTATCCAAGCTTGTTCCAACATAATCACTATCGGTGTATGATACCAAATCAAAAGGAGAATCTTTTGGATACCAAATGCCCAATTTTGGTTGACCTTTTAAGTACATAAAAATCTTTTTTCACAGCATGAAGATGTGAAACCTTTGGATTGACTTAATATCTAGCACAGGCACACATTGCAAACATGATGTTAGGTCTTGAAGATGTAAGATACATCAATGAACCAATCATTGACCTATACATATGAACATCCACTTCTTCACCATTTTCATCCTTGAGCAGAGGCTTTTAAGTTTCCATTGGTGTGCTTGCAGTCTTGACTTATGTAAACCTAAATTTCTTTAAAATTTCTTTAACATATTTGTCTTGACTAATAAATATGCCATCCTTCTTCTGCTTCACTTGTAATCCTAAGAAGAATGTAAGTTCTCCCATAGAACTCATCTGAAATTTCTCATGCATCAACTTCTCAAATGCAATGCATAGCTCTATCTTTGTTGAACCAAAGATAATATCATCCACATAAACTTAGACCAGCAAAATATCACCTTTGTGCCTTTTGATGAATAAGGTCTTGTCAATTTTCCCTCTTTGAAACCCATTGTCCAACATATATGTTGACAAGGTTTCATACCAAGCTCTAAGAGCTTGATGTAGTCTATACAGTGCTTTTTCAACCTTGTATACTCTATCAGGAAAGTCTGGATCTTCAAATCCTAGTGGTTGACATACATACACCTCTTCTTCAATCTTCCCATAGAGAAAAGCACTTTTACATCCATTTGATACACCATAAAATCTTTAAATGAAGCATAAGCTAAAAATAGCCTAATTGCTTCAATTCTTGCAACAGGGGCAAAGACTTCATCATAGTTAATCCCTCCTTTTTGTGTGTATCCTTGAGCAACCAATCTTGCTTTATTTCTTATCACAATACCCCTTTCATCCTTTTTATTCCTGAAAACCTACTTAGTGCCTATAGCCCTTTTTCCATTTGGTAAATCTACTAAAGTCTAAACTTTTTGTAACATGAATTGTAGAAGCTCTTCCTACATAGCCTCTATTCAGCTTGGATCCTTTAATGCGTGAATTGCCTTTTTGGGTTCTTCTTGTGATAAAAAGCAAGCAAACAAGCAGTTTTGAAGGTCTTTATGGTTTGTTCTTTGCTGAATAGTACTAACAAACCCATGTTCCTTCAAATTCTTTAACATGTTTCTTGTTTGTGTAGCTAATTGCAAATCTACAATCACTTGATCAAAAGGATGATCTTTATGAATTCTTGTAGTTGGAATAGGACTGACTTGGATTATTGTATCTAAATTATTCATGTCAGCCACTACACCATCATCTTTATCATCTCTTATGAAGTCAAATATGCTATAATCTTCCAAAGTAGGCATATCTGGATCAAATGGAAGTTCAATGCTTGTTTGTCCCCACCAACATTAACTGTCTTTGTGTAGCAGCATTAACATTGTTAGTGTTGTTAACATTATCTTCCTTCTCTTGATCTTTACATTCACTATCTTTTCTTAGATCTTCATCAACCTTCTTTCCATCATCACTTGAAGGTTTGGATCCATCATCATGAGAACTCTTTGGATCTTGGGAATATGGTGTCACAGTCACAATGTAGCTTCAAAAATGTAATCTTCGACAGGTTCTGTCTCCTTTCTAGCTTGACCTGCATTATCACTTGCTTTTGTACCTGCAAAACCATTAGACTGTGTACCTGTAACAATTGGCTCATAATTCATTGTTCTTGTTAGTGCATCAATATCAAATAGCCAATCTGGTCCACTACCTACAACATTAGGTGTACTCTCACTAAACCTAATATGCAAGTTTTCTTCCACTATCCTTGTTCTACTATTAAATACTCTAAAGGCTTTACTATTCAAAGAGTATCCAACAAAGAAACCTTCATCAGCCTTACCATCAAATTTGCCTAAGTGATCTATGGTATTGAGAATGGTAACAGGACACCCAAATGGTCTCATAAAACTTAAAGTTGGTGTTCTACCATGAAAAAGTTCATATGGGGTCTTGTTATGAGGCTTAACTACTAACACTCTATTTTGCACATAGCAAGCAGTATTAACTGCTTCTGCCCAAAAAGTAGTTGGCAACTTAGAATCAGCTAGCATAGTCCTAGCAGCCTCAATTAGTGTCCTATTCCTCCTCTTAGCAACTCCATTTTGTTGAGGAGTTCTAGCTACACTAAATTGTCTTAAAATACCCTTCATCTCACAAAACTGATTCATTTCTCTGTTTTTGAACTCAGTTCCATTATCACATCTAATCACCTTAACCTTGTGATCTACTAGATTTTCTATACCAGTTATAAAGGACTTAAGAATGCCACTAGTCTCATCCTTAGTAGCTAGAAAGAAAACCCATGTAAACCTACTGTAATCATCTATGACAACTAGGCAATACATTTTCTTCATAAGGCTTTTTACAAATGTTGGACCAAACAAGTCCATATGCAACAAATGTAAAGGAAGACTGATTGAGTTCTCTGTTTTGGACTTACAAGAGGCTCTGTGCTGCTTTCCCTTTTGACAAGCAACACAAGTTTCATCATTTTCAAAAAGTTTGGAAGGTAAACCTCTTACAAGATTTCCCTTAACCAATTTATTCACGGTTTTAAAATTTAAGTGACCTAGCCTTCTATGCCAAAGTTTAGATTCATCAGATGTGTCTTTTGCAAAAAGGCAAGTTAAACCTCCTTTAGGAACTATGTTCTTTAAATCAACACTATACATATTATTCTTTCTAGGAACTCTAAGTAAAATTTGACTTTCATTAATTAACTTAAAGTTTGAAGATAAAACAATACATTCAGTGTCATTAAAAAGAACACTATTCTTTTTATCACACATTTGTGAGGCACTAAAGAGATTAAACTATAACTCTCTCACAAAATACACATTTTTAAAATCTAGATTACCAGTTTTAATGGTACCTTTTCTTGTGATTTTCCCTCCTTTTGGATTCTCTCCAAAAGCAACATATCCTCCATCTATTTCTTCATAGTTTGTTCGATAGGACATGTTCCCTGTCATATGCCTTGAGCATCCACTATCAATCACTCCTTGATCCTGTAAATCCATTTATGGATTGCCCTGCACATTAGATAAGAAAATTAGTTTCTTTTGGGGACCCAAGCCATCACTGACTTGGATCTGCCTTATGCATCAATATAATCAAACTTTTTTAGGGTGATTGATGCAATGTTGTGTTTAGAAACATGGTCTAAAACTTTAGTTTTTGGTTTCCAAACCCAACAAGCTGAGGCTTTAACAGCATTAACATTATTTCCCATAACAGCATTAACTACTGCTTTTGGCCTAGCAGTATTAAAAATTTTACCACTAACAATATTAACCCTTTAATCAATATTACTGTTTTTGAATGTTGTGTTCTTATAAATGGGCCTCTTAACAGTTGAATGTGCTATTTTAGAAAGATATAACATTAGTCTAGCAGCATTCACTGTTGTTTTTGAGTAAGCAGTATAACTTGTCTAGCAGTATTAACTGATACTAAACCAGACTTTATTAGTACTGCTCTTGGAACTAAGTTCTTTTTAGCACAGGGGTGAGTTTTTTTAGCAAAATTTTAATGATTCACTCTTTGAGTATTGTTCCAAATAGGTTTTACCATCCTTTGATTTTGAAACTATTTTTGATGGTAATTGCAATCAACTTGCAAATGATCAAAGCTTCCACACACATAACAGGCCTTATTAAACATCTCAAAATTGCTTCCTAGTTTTTGAGACATCATATTGTTCCAATTTCTTTGATTGCCTCTTGGACTGTAAGTGTTTTGCCTATGTTTCTCAACTTGTTTAACAGTTTTCCTAGCAATTTTCTCTTGTTGCTTAGGTTTGACAAACTCTATCTTAGCAATACTAGGCTTAACTGTTTTCTTCTTAGTTTTAGTTTGAGACACATTTTCTTCCTCACTATCTGACACCCAATCTTCAATAATTGGGGAATCATCAGACTTCCTAACTACCTTAGACACTTCTTCATCAGACTTTCTGTTCTCAACTACAGGCTTATTAACAAACTCATCTAAACCAGTAAAAGACAAATCAGGTGTTGGAGGCATGAAATTTCCTGTGTAGGGAGGTGGAACTGCATTATATTTTTCATAGCCTAAACCTTTCTTGCAATTATCAACAATCTGACACTCTATGAGCTTGTTTAAACTTTTAGATGCATTTTCAAATTTATCTACATTAAATTGAATGCTATCTTTTTCTTTTTGAATTTTTTCAAGCTTCTTTCTAAGCTCTCTAATAGTTATTTCTCCTACTTGAATATCCCATTTTAAGCCATTAATGTTTTCTACATAAACAGACTCATTCTTTTTATAAAATTCAAGTTTTTCTTCCACTGATTCTAAACCTGTTTTATAACCTAAAACCATTAAACTAGATTTCTCTAAATCTCTTAATAGTTGATCATTTTGAGATTTAAGTAATTTAACAGTTTCTATACAAGATTTTAAACAATTTGAATCATTGGATACCTCTAAGTCAGAACTTAAAGATGAGTAAGCCATGAGTGCATAATTAGACCCTTCCTCTGCCTGATCACTCCATTTATATTTACTAAGACCATCACATGACACCAAAGCTGTGGAAGTATATGTTTCCATAGGCACAATCCTTCTTGAGCTTTCCTTGTTCTTATTGTCTTTGTTTCTTAGAGCTCTACACTCCCTAGCAAAATGTCCCCTTTTGTGGCAGTTATAACACTCTACTTTGGACTTGTCAAAACTAATAGTCTTATTGCCATTAACAGTAAGCTTTCTTCTTGTATTCTTCAAAAACCTTCTAACCCTTATAGTCAACATGGCCATTTGCCATCTTAAATCCATCTCTTCCATGTCATCTGGATTGATTTGTTGCAAGTCCTCATGTACAAGTTGAGGACTATTTGGTTGACTAGCAAAGAATGAACAAATAACAACATCACTCAAGTTATCAATATTTGTAAAGTTAGCATCATTAACTTGAGTGCTAGCAGTAGAAACTTCATGAGCAGTATTAACGGCTTCATAAGTGATGTTAGTGTTGTTATTTGAAGAGGACACAAAAGCCATGTTCTATGTGCTTGAACTTGAGCTAGACATCCCTTTAACTTCTGGTTCATACACCTTGAGGTTGTTGTAGAGATCATCCATGCTCATTGTATGCAAATCAGCTTTATTCTTCCACACAACAGCATATGTGTTCCACTCAGGTGACAAACTTCTTAATAACTTTTGATTAACATCTTCTTGTGAAAGCTTTTCATCCAAAAGCTCCAACTAACTCACAAGCTTTTGGAGCCTATCAAAAGTTTGATCAAGCATCTATGAGCTTGGAGCAGTGAAGTTTTATATTGTTGCTTTAAGAGATTCCTTTGAGTCTTCTTAGTAGTTGAATTCCCACCAAATCTCTTTTCTACAGCTTCCAGCAACAGCTTAGCATCCTTTATAAAGTTAAACTTTAACTGATGTTCATTGGAAATGCCCATCGTTAAAGTACTTCTAATCTTCTCTGAGCCTTATCTTCAGCAGATGTAATAGGCATTACTTTTTCAACACCTTCCACAACTGCTATTTTTGGCAAGGTTGCACCATTCTCTATGACTTCCCACAATGCATAGTCTATCATCTGGATGTATTGTTCAATCTGCATCCTCCATAACTCATACTCACCCGGTTTGAGCATGGGAACTTTAGATGCAGCCATCATGTGTGCAGAATCTGGATCCATATCTTCTAGCAAAGTTTCTCAAAGCAACAAGCTCTGATGCCACTTGTTGATCCCACTTTAATAGATCGAATTCCTTAAGCTTGTATAAGGATTAGTTATATTAGATAAATCTAACACAACTATAGTAGAAACTTTGTTTGAATGTATTAAAGATTATGCAGAATCTAATCTTTAATATTAAGAAGAACTATCAATGAAACAGTAATTATATGAACACTCTCAAAGTATTAGGGTTACAAAGACCTTGAAGCTATGATAATTCTATGAATGACTCATGTGTGTTGGTATATTAATCTCTATGCCCTAGGACCTCCTTTTATACACCAAGGAGTCCTAAACGGCTTACAATACTTTCCTAAGAATATCAAATCTTTTAAACAAATAAGTTATACATATCTTTTACACAAATAACTCATATAAATCACATAAGCAGTACTAACTAACTCAGCATTACTAACTTCTTCACTAGCAGCATTAACTCTGATATGAGCAGCAGTAATACTAGCAGCATTAAGACGGCTTTTAATCCCAACAACTTCCCGGTTATAGGTTAAAACAAGTATGTACATGCTCAAAGTAAATTGTTTGAGTTTTTAAGCAAAATAAATCCTTAAATTTAAGGTTGTCACAACTAGGGGTGTCAATCGGATCGGGTTGACCCGACCCGAACCCGAACCCGAACCCGATAAGGCTTATCGGGTCGGGTTCGGGTTAACTAAAAAATGATATCGGGTTATCGGGTCAACCCGATAAGACCCGAATTTTTTTTAAAGCCCAACTATCCTAGCCCAATGTTTG
>BQNB010125005.1:8605-19843 GCA_026074375.1 Tanacetum coccineum
GCCAAAAGCAGTACTTAATGCTATTAAGGGAAACCAAGTTAATGCTGTTAAGGCCTCAACTTGTTGGGTTTGTAAACCAAAGACTAAAGTAATAGACCATGTTTCTAAATACAACTATGCATCAACCATTCTAAAAAGTTTTGATTATACTAATGCACAAGGCAGATCCAAGTAAGTGATGGCTTGGGTCCCCAAAAGAGACTGATTTTCTTACTTTATGTGCAGGGCAATCCCTAACAAGATTTGGAGGAGAAATGAGTGATTGACAGTAGATGCTCAAGGCACATGACAGGGAACATGTCCTATCTTACTGACTTTGAAGAAATTGATAGAGGATATGTTGCCTTTGGAGGTAACCCAAAAGGAGGGAAAATTACAAGCAGAGGTACAAAAGCATGTGATGATGCAGGTAAAGCTAGAATGAAGATAGTCCCTGGCAAAGATTACATTCTGCTACCATTGTGGCCAGCTGATCCACCATTCTCTCAAAGTTCAAAGTGCTCTCCTAATGCTGGATTCAAACCTTTAGGAGATAATGAAAAGAAGGTTACTAAAGAACCAAGAAAAGAAGGTGGTGATCCAAGTAAAGAAAATGAAAATTATGATCAAGAGAAGGATGATGATGTTAACAACACTAATAATGTTAATACTGCTAGTGATGGAAACAACACTAACATTGTTAATGTTGTTAGTTCAACTGTTAATGTTGCTGGCATAGAAGTTAATGTTGTTGGTACAAAAATAAGCATTGAACTTCCAGATGATCCAAATATGCCTGCTTTGGAAGATATTGTCTATTCAGATAATAATGAAGATGTTGGTGCAGAGGCTGACATGAACAATTTAGATGCATTTATGCCTGTCAGTCCTTATTCCAACTACAAGAGTACACAAAGATTATCCAGTTGAACAAATTATGGGAGACTTGAATTCAACACCTCAAACAAGAAGAATGACAAAGAATTTGGAAGAACATGGTTTGTTTAGTTCAGTTCAGCAAAGAACAAACCATAAAGACTTTCAAAATTGTTTTTTTGTCTGCTTTTTATCACAAGTAGAACCCAAGAAGGTAATCCAAGCCCTACAGGATCCAAGCTGGATAGAGGCTATGCAGGATGAGCTTCTACAATTCAAATTACAAAAAGTTTGGACCTTGGTGGATTTACCAAATGGCAAAAGGGCCATTGGCACTAAATGAGTTTTCAGGAATAAAAAGGATAAAAAAGGAATTGTGATTAAAAATAAAGCAAGATTGGTTACTCAAGGGTACACACAAGAAGAAGAGATTGACTATGATGAAGTCTTTGCCCCTGCCAGAAATTCTACACTCATCACTCATCTCTGAGAGAGCGAGACGAGAGTCGTGCGCGATGACATGCCTCATTATAAAGACTTTGTGTGTATCAGATGGAAGTGTAAAGTGCTTTTCTTTAATGGTAATATTAAGAGGATAGTTCTATGTTTGTCAACCATCCGAATTTTTGAAGATTCAGACTTCCCTGACAGAGTATACAAAGTAGAAAAGGCACTTTATAGACTGCATCAAGCTTCTTAGACATGGTATGAAACCTTTTAACTATTTTGCTTAAGACAATGGTTTTCAGAGAGGAAAGATATCCAAGAATTTGTTTATCAGAAGGGACAAAGGTAATACTAAGTTGAGGTGTCAAGTGTATGTTAGATGATATCCCACAATTTGGCTTCTACATAAGAAGTCATTATGCATATAGTTTGAGAGATGATGCTAGAAGTTTCAAAATGATTCATAGGTGAATTGACATTATGCTTCTTAGGTAACTGCAAGTAAAGCAAAAGAGATGGGATTTTTACAGTTATACAAGCATGTGATTGAGATATTTAAAGAAATTTTTGGTTTTCTTTGTTGTCAAGATAGCAAGCCCAACCTATGGAAACTCAAAAAGCCATTGCTCAAGGATAAAGATTGTGGAAGATGGATGTTCAACTTATATAGAATTATTGAAATGGTTGCATTGATGTATCTTACTTCTTCAAGACATGATATTCTGTTTGTTAGTATGTGCTGTGTAAGATACTAAATCATCAAAAATGGTCACATCTTTATGCAGGTGAAAGAATTTTTAGAACTATAAAAGGTCACCTAAATTGGGCCTTTGGTATCCAAAAGGTTTACCCTTTTGGATTTGTTTAGCAATACTCTGATGTGATTATGCAGGAGTAAAAAAAACAAGCTTGGATATGAAGTTCCACAACAGGAGTTGTCAATTCCTTGGTGCAGATAGAATTCAGAGCAGTGTAAAAGCAGACTGGGTTACTAATTCCATAATAGAGGCTGAATATGTAGCTGCTTTAAGTTGTTGTGGCCAAGTGCTTTGGATTCAAAATCAATTGCTTGACTATGGGTATAACTTTATGCATACAAAGATCTATATTGATAATGAGAGTACTATATGCATAGTTAAGAATCTCTATTTTTTAATTCAAAAACAAAGCCCATTGAGATTAGCACCACTTACAACAAATTCCTAAGAAAAGAAGCTAATTCAAATGATCAAGATTCACACTGACAAGAATGTTGCAGATTTTCTTACAAAAGCATTTGATGTAAGTAGATTTCAATATCCGATTGCTAGTATTAGAGTGCTTAATCTTTAAAGTCTTGATTATGAAAATGGTGAGGTAAAAATAATTAAGAGAGTTGGTAAGAATAAAAATAGAAAGAGAGTTGCGTGATATAAAAATAGATAGAGTGATTTGGTGAGTAAAAGAATTAAGAGAATTTGTGAGTTGAAAAACAGAAAGAGATATAAAAACAGATAGAGTGATTTGGTGAGTAAAAGATTTGAGAGAATTTATGAGCTAAAAAATAGAAAGAGAGTTGAATATAGCAAAAAAAGACAGAGAGAATTATGAGCTAAAAGAATTGAGAGAAATCAAAAATAGATAGAGAGATTTTGTGAGTTAAAATATTAATTTGATAATGGAAATGCTGATTAGAAAGGAATTGGAGTTAATGCTGGTGATTCAAAGTTAATGCTGCTAGGCATAAACTTACTATTACTAGGGAAAATTAATGCTGCTAGTTGTAAGTTAATGCTGCTAGGCTTAACTTACTACTAAGTTACTACTGCCGGGTTACTTACTACTGCTAGTTGAAAGTTAATGCTGCTAAGCATAACTTACAACTGTTGGTGAACGTTAATGCTGTTGTTGGTAGTTTTTATAAATATCTTTCGATTAAGGTTTCATTCAATCATTTAATCGCTTTCATCTGTCATATACTCTCTAATCATATACCCTACCTCAATTTCATCATTTATCATCAAAACCCAACACAATGATGACCCTACAATTTGCTGATACTTATAATTTAGTCGTGTTTTTGACTAAATCTGCTAAAGTGGAAGGATTTGAGCAATATAGTGGATTTCTGAATGCCAAGTTCTATAAGATACGCTTTAACCGTCAATCCTACTATATATACATTGTGCATTGAACAGTTCTGGTCTAATGTTAATGAGAAAACTGTTAATGGGGAAGTTCAGTTACAAGCTCTAGTAGATGGGAAGAAGATTGTTGTTACTAAAGCATCTGTAAGAAGAGATCTTCAACTGGAAGATGCTAATGGTGTTGATTGTCTGCCAAACGCTACATTTTTTGAACAACTTACACTCATATGGTATGAAAAACTTTCACAAAAGCTTACTTTCTGTAAGGAATTCTTCTCTCCCCAATGGAAGTTCCTTATTCATACCATTTTGCAATGTCTAAATGCTAAAACTACTGCATGGAATGAATTTAGTAGCACTATAGCCTCTGCAATCATCTGTTTAGCCACAAACCAAAAGTTCAACTTTTCCAAGTGTATTTTTAAAAGCATGATGAAGAACTTGGATAATGCCGTCAAATTCTTAATGTATCCAAGATTTATACTAGTCTTTCTGAATAATCAACTAGAAGGGATGGCAACTCACAACAAGATTTTTGTTGCACCCTCTCATACAAAGAAGATTTTTGCTAACATGAGAAGGCGAGGAAACAACTTTTTCTTGAAAGGGAAAACACCATTCACAATCATGAAAATAAAAACCTTATTTCCAACCATGATGGTTCAAGCTTAAGAAGAAATGGGTAAAGGTTCAGCAATGCCAACTGATCCCCATCACACACCCATCATTACTCAACCATTATCATCTCAACCCCAATGGAAACAAAAATCAAGAAGAAGGCCTAAGCAGAAGGACACTAAGATTCCTCAATCTAGTGTTCCTAGTGATCTTACAAATATAACAGATGAGGCTGTCATTGAGGAGCCTAGTATGCAACTTAAGGAATTAATGGATTTTTGTACCAAATTGTAACAAAGAGTGCTTGACCTGGAGATCACAAAGACTGCTCAAGTTGAGGAGATTACAAGTTTAAAGAAGAGAGTCAAGAGATTAGAGAATAAAGTAAGGTTAAGAACTTACAAGCTTAAAATATTATACATGATTGGTAGATCTGCAAGAGTAGTTTCCCCTTTTAATGAAGCTATTTGGGTGATCAGGAGGATGCATCCAAACAAGGGAGGAAAACTGATGATATTGATGCAGGTGCAAAGATTACATTAGTTGATGAAAATCAAGGGAGGCATGATGATGATCTAATATTTGATAAAGGTGTTCTTAATGATAAGAAGTTTGTAATACGGACATTGCTGAAAGGAAGTTAGGTACACAGTTCTAAATACTACAGCAGGTGAAGTAGATTACCACTACTAATATTGAAGTATATGTACTATCAGTCCAACTGCTGCTACCAAACTAATGTTGAACTTACTTGGCTTAAACACTACTGAGTTGAAGAGTTAAAACCCAAGACAAAAGGGGTTGTTATGTCAATAGCCCATAAATTCAACTCCAATAATAACTTTACAAACTACCATCACAGGTTAAGGGTCAAGGTTCAAAGGATAAGGGTAAAGCAAAGATGATAGAACCATAGAAGCCTTTGAAAAAGAAAGATTAGATTAAGTTTGATAAAGAAGAAGCCTTAAGGCTACAAGCAAAGTTTGATGAAGAAGATAGGCTTCTAAGGGAGAAAGCACAACAAGTAGGAGAAGCCAACATTGCTTGGGATGATATTTAAGCTAAAGTTAAAGCTGATTATCAGTTGGCTCAAAGACTGCAAGCTCAAGAGCAGGAAGAGTTGTCTGATGCAGAAAAAGCTACATTATTTTTATAACTCTTAGAGAAAAGAAGAAAACACTTTGTAGCAAAAAGTGTAAAAGAGAAAAGGAACAGACTACCAACAAAAGCTCAGCAAAGGAGTTTTATGTGTACTTACCTGAAAAACATAGAAGGATGGATGCCCAAAGACTAAAAGAATAAGTCCTTTGCAAATATTCAAGACTTATTTGACAAGGCTATGAAAAGGGTAAACACATTTGTAGATATGAATACAGAGTTAGTAAAAGAGAGTTCCAAGAAAGCTAAAGCAGAGATAGCATAAGAAAGCAGCTCAAAGAGAGCATGAGAAGCTTTGGAACAAGAAAGCTCTAAGAAGCAAAAGGTAGATGATGATAAAGAAACTGAAGAGCTTAAGCTATGTATGGAAATTATTTCAGATGATAGAGATGATGTAATTATTGAAGCTACACCTTTATCTACCAAATCTCCAACCATTGTTAACTACAAGATGCTTAAAAACTTTGATAGAGAAGATTTGGAAGTTCTTTGGAGTATAGTCAAAGCAAGATTTAAGAAGACAGAGCCAATGAATTACATGGAAAAAAACTTCTACATCTTAATTTGAAGACCATGTTTGAACATCATCTTGAAGATAATGTATGGAAGAATCAACAAGGATTTGTTAAAGTGCTGAACTGGAAGCTTTATGATTCTTGTGGAGTTCATTATGTGACAATGCATAACATACTTTATTTTCTGTTGGTTTAGAAGATATATCCATTTACAAAGCACACACTACATCAGATGTTCAATGATGTGAAGCTTCAAGTTGATTATGAGTGTGAAATGGCATTTGAGCTTCTTATGATTGGGTCTAGAACTAGCTTAAGAAGGTCTAATGTACCTCATAAAGTGTTTGTAAGCATCCCCCTAGTGATTGAGATTGAAGCTTTTTAAATATGAAACTTGATTGATTTTGAAGAGAATATCAAGTTTAGGGGCGGAATGTTGGGATTAAAAGCCTTTTGATCTGCTTTAGGAGAAAACATACTACTGCTGGGGAATTGAGACTGTCTAAGTATATGTTACAAGCGTGCTAAGCATAAGTTAGTTATGTTAGTAAATCTTAATGAAAACTAACTACAGTAGTTAGTACAACTCGTTACATCTGCTATGTAAGTTACTACTGCCCCTAAAGAGTATATGACTACTTCTAATAAAGATAGTACTGCTAGAGAAAAGTTAGTACTGCTAGTGTAACTTAGTACTGCTGATAGATTGAAAGAAAACTTTCTAAGTATTAATGCTGCGAGAAATACAGTTGAATGTAGCTAGAATAAAGTTACTACTGTTGGTGTTAAAAGTTAATGCTGCTGGTATAAAAGTTACAACTGCTGTAAAAGATTACAACTACTGAAAGGATAAAGACTCTGCACAGATAAAAGAATAAAGATTGCATATAGGATTATGTATGGAGATATTTTTTGTAAAAGATACGTATAAGTTATTTGTTTAAAAGATCATAATAACTTAGGAAAATATTATAATCCCATTAGGACTCCTTGGTGTATAAAAGGAGGTCATAGGGTAAAGAATTCTATGTATCAATCAAGTGTCAAATCGAGTCATTCATAGAATTGTCACAGCTTCATGGTTTTGTAATCCTAATACTAAGAGAGTATTCGTATTATTTGTAATAATAATATTAGAGCTTTTATTGTTGAATTAAATTATGTTCTTGTGTTACTATTTCATTGAAGAATTCTTCTTATATTAATGATTAGATTTCGTATAATATTTAGTATTATCAAACAAAGTTTCTATCATAGTTGTGTAGGATTTAGCTTGCATAACTAAACCTTACACAAGATAAGGAATTCAAGTCCATTGAAGTGGGATCAACAGTTTATCAGCAGTAGCTGCAAGGGTCATTAACTAGCTTTGAGTTGGTCCTTGTTATGGATTATTGCCAATATTCCAATCAGGATCAATGGGTTCTTGAGGTTTTTTAGGTTTGGTTAACCAGTCATGTTTAGATGCAACCTTTTACATGGGTTCTTCATCATCAGTACCCAGATTCTCTTCTTGATCTTGTGGCATATCAGAATCTACAACCTCAAACTCTGGTTCCTCTGCATGAACAGACTTTCCAGAAGATTTTGATTAAGACTTGGTGCCTTTGGATGAGCCAGACTTTGATTATTTAGTTTTTGGACCTTTTGTTGGTTCTGCATCCTTGCTTGTCTTCCTCTTCTTCAACCTTCAGTCTGATCCTGCGAAAGGGTCTTCATCTTTATCTTTGTCTTTTCGGCTTCTTTTCAACAAATACACCTTATCATAAATGGATAAGAGACTCTTGTCGAGATCATAAGACTTGATCAATACATCATAGCATTCTTTGTGTTCAGTAGCTGTCAGATATGATTGACTTTCGTCCATTTTGTAAATAAGAATCTTCTTTAACTCAAATTCTATAAGCAAAGTAGTAGCCTTATATATGGATTGTGGTTGAGAAGACTCCTTTGCTATAACCACATGTTCAAGTGACTCAATAACCTTACTTTTGATCACCGAAGGAGCAAAGTTAGACACTTCATTTGGTAGAATATGAGGAATTTGAATCTTGACTTGCTCTGTGATCCTAGCAGTGATGGATTCTGGAAGGTAGCTCATGAATTCATCTCTAGTGGCTCCTAGCCTTGAGTCTAGATGTTCATCTACTAGAGCAGTCACTTGAGTGTTGAGAAGATCATCCTTTTTGAGTTCAGCAACTTCTCTCTCCAAAGCTGAGACTCTATTGTTGAATTGGAAGACAGATGCGAAATTTTAGAAGATAATAAATTGAGACTTTCTGCTCATTATTGGTGGTGGTGTTGGTGTTGATTGTGGTGGTGGAGGAGTGAATGATGGTAATGATTGTGGGATGACTATAGAGTATACAGGTGAAGAATTAGTGATAACTAAAATAGGTATTGTATGGAGTGTAGGTGTTTGATTGCTTGGTAGTTCATGATGGACATGAACATCCATTGAAGAAACAATTTCTGCATCTATGGTGGGAATATCTGCAAAATTTAAGAATTTAGCTGCCAATTTTTGCATCATATGGGGAATATCTGAAAAATTCAAGAATTTAGATGCCAAGTCGGATGAGTGAGAAGAGCTGGTAACTAGGACTTCAGTCTTTTGTGGAATAATAGAAAGTGTCACATGAGCATCTTTTATGACTTGAGAGATCTCCGGATTTTCATTCCCTTGTTGAATGTTAGTCATTTCAGCATCGGTTCCCTCCTCTTGAATAAACCCTTCATCAATATCAACTGGTTCATTCAGTCTTATATCCACATCATCGTATAGCTGACTGGTAGTATAATCCATCTCTTCATCGTTATCACCTTTTGCTTTATCAGTAATATTTGTCTCATCTTCATCATCAGAATCGTTGGACGGGGTTTCAACAAACTCGTCCTCCTTTTCTTCTTCATCATCTCCTTTCTCCTCTTCATTTTCTTCTTGATTTGACTCGGAATTTAATTTATTTTCATCAGTTTCATGCTCGGAATCTGACCCTTTTTCATTGTCAGATAGTGCCTTGTCATCATCACTTTCATTCTCTTCATCAATGCCGTCACTTTCTGAGTTATTATCATTATTGCTGTCATCTTCATCATTTCCCCAAGATTCAGCTTCACTTTCAGATGATTCTTCTTCAATCACATCGGGAACCCCTGGTTTAACACCAGTTCCTTCACTTGTAACAAAAGGTATGATCTTTACAGCACCAAAACCACTTGGATGAGTCTTGTGAAAGTCCCTCAAACTCTTCTGTCGAACTTCTTCATATTGAGCATCTTCAGTTAAAGCCACTTCAGAAAGCAACTCAATTCCTTTGCCTCGAGTAACATCCACCTTTTCCTTCTTCTTAGACAATGACATCTCAGGAGTTTCTCTAATAACAACACCTCTTGCTGGAACCTTAGTAGACTTCTTTGCAGGTCTCTTTACTCTCTTTGACTTCCTCGTAGGTTCTTCAGGTAAAACTGGGATAGTAGTGAGTTGAGGAGAAGCTGGCTTCTTAATCTTTCGCGCCTTCTTAGGAGGTGTGGCTCCTGTAACATAGCCAAGATAAGTCTTGTAAGCTTTGGTTTCCTTCATCTCAGGACTGGTCAATGACTTAGGAAGTATAGCACCATAAATTTGAGTTGTTTCTTTTGTAGGAAAAATCTTAAAGTGTTTATCAGATAGTCATCTCTGGAGGTGTGCATCTCGATCTTGTTTCTCCAGGAGACTGTCTTATCTTGAGAAAGGAAGTAGTGAATGATAACTTTGGTGAATCGAGGGTAGTACATCTTCTCTTGCTTTTTGTAGGCTCTGTTGTCAATCTGGTAAATGAAATCTTCCCAAAGTAGTTCAACATAGTCCACATTCTTCTAATGGTACATACCCTAAAGGATTTGTGCTCTGGAGAGACGAAGCTTGTCAAGACTAGTTGTCTTTCCAGATAAACTTCTGTTAATGAGAGCAGCAAAAGTTCTTCAAGGTTGATGCATCTGATCAACAACAACATCATTGAGTGAATTGATTTCCCTATTGTGACCAAGTTCTCTTAATAAAGACACAATTTCTTCATCAGTAGGAAGTGCATCAAAGTCTTGACCCTGTACTCTAGGGCAGATCTTAAAGATTGTGGAAACCTAAATAATCATTAGATCGTTTAAGCTCAGGTTGTTTAGACCTTTATCTAGAATAGTATCATTGTTTATAAGTTATAAAAACAAAGATATTCAACAAGGTGTTCTTCATTAATAACCAAACGTTCTTCATAGCCCCAATTCTAGATAATCAATTCTAGAACGGTTACTCTAACTAGTAACAAGAATCATAGATTCTTGAGGCTAAAACAAACAAACCCTAGGCGTCCATTAGAGGACTTGACGCCTAGATACACACACACTTTTACTAGTCGACTATATTTTTCTGTGTACCTAAAACAATATGCCTGGACCTCCTTTTATAGCATAAGGAGTCAATGATTACATGGAAACTAATAAAAGATATTAATGAGAGAATCAATTAATTATTCATCTTTATCTTCTCATTAATATTTATCTTTATCTTCTTATTGACCAAATCTTCATTATCTCCTACATCTTGTAGAATCCCATAATAACAACTTTGGTCCTTCTTGTTTCCATCTTGTTTCATTCTTGTTTTGTCTTATCAACTCAAATATAATTCCCAACAATCTTCCCCTAGTTGATAATGACAAAACCAAATAAGCACGAACTTCCCCTGAAGTTAATATATGAATGAAAACTTCCCCTTAAGCTACCAAGGATTTACAAGTTGCAAATCATCAAATCTTTCATGTTGAAGACCTAAATAATCATTAGATCGTTTAAGCTCAGGTTTTTTAGACCTTTATCTAGGATAATATCATTGTTCATAAGTTATAAAAACAAAACGGAATAAGAACAAATATATTCAACAAGGTGTTCTTCATTATAACCAAACGTTCTTCATAGCCTCAAATCTAGATGATCAATTCTAGAACGGTTACTCTAACTAGTAACAAGAATCATAGATTCTTGAGGCTAAAACAAACAAACCCTAGGCGTCCATTAGAGGACTTGACGCCTAGACACACACACACACACACCTTTATTGTGTTTACATTGTTTCTCTGTGTTTTTTTCTATATGCATGGACCCCCTTTTATAGCATAAGGAGTCAAGGCTAACATGGAAACTAATAAAAGATATTAATGAGAGAATCAATTAATTATTCATCTTTATCTTCTCATTAATATTCATCTTTATCTTCTCATTAATATTCATCTTTATCTTCTTTTTGACCAAATCTTTAATATCTCCTACATCTTGTAGAATCCAATAATAACAACTTTGGTCCTTCTTGTTTCCATCTTGTTTCATTCTTGTTTTGTCTTATCAACTCAAATATAACAATTTTGCAGTGGTACCACTATTGTTGGGAATTATATTTAAGTTGATAAGACAAAACAAGAATGAAACAAGATGGAAATAAGAAGGACCAAAGTTGTTATAATGGGATTCTACAAGATGTAGGAGAT
>BQNB010125006.1:0-19843 GCA_026074375.1 Tanacetum coccineum
CTTCGGGTGGTAATACCCTTCAAGTCTACCTTCGGGTTAGTAATGGTATTAATAGGGAGTGAACCCGAGCCTGAAGTAGAAGCGATATTGGAATTCACGAATTTGGAAAGTATGTCCGTTAAATTGGTCATTTGATTTTGCAAGTTTTGGTTTTGGTCTTGCATGTTTCTCATAATCGCATCATTAGCCTTAACATAGCTTTCAAAATCGGTCTTTGTCACACCTTGTGTTTGCGGAGCCGGAGCTTGGTAAGGTGGAGCTTGGTGAACCGGGGGTTGATTAATCGGTGGTCGATAAATTTGGCTTTGGTTGTAGTTATTCCCCCGGTTTTAGTTATTTCCTTAATTTTATTGAACAGGAGGAAAACCGAGAGGTCTAATTTGATTAGCAATCGGGGCTCGGTAACCGGTATTTCCTAGATTGTAATTAGCTGTGGTGGCTTGAGAAACGTACTCTTGAATATTGTCACGATAAACGTTGCCATCGGTGGCGGGACAATTTCGGTAAGAATGAGCACCACCACAAGTAACACAACTTTCCTCGACCGCTTTTACGGGAGCGGGAGCTTGGGATTTCTTATCAAGAAGTAAGGCTTTCACCATATCTTTCAGTTCGGCAACATCGAGAGAGATACCAGGGGTAGAAGAGCTCGAACTCACTTTTGCAACAACCGGTTTGTTATGTGAATTATGAACTTTGGATTTGCTCTCGATGATTCTTAGGCAATCCCGAGGTATTTTATCCAAAAAGTTACCACCCGCGGCGGAATTCAACGAATCTTGATCATTAGAGTTCAAAGCATTATAGAAAGTATCGAGTTGATGTAACTCCGAAAATCCATGATGTGGGCATGCTCGAATAAGATCATTGAATCGATCCCATGCCTCGTAGAAAGTTTTATCAAATCGTTGTTGAAATCTCGTGATCTCATTTCAAAGATTTGTTGTTTTGTAAGGAGGGAAGAATTTGTTGATGAATTTCGAAACAAGATCATCCCATGTTAGAATCGATCGAGGGGGTTCTTTCTCAAGCCAAATCCGGGCTGCACCCTCGAGGGAAAATGGGAAAAGCATAAGCTTTACCGACGTACTCGGGACGTTCGGGAACTTCATCGTAGAAGTGATCTTGTTGAAATAACGGATGTGAGCATGAGGGAATGATCATAGGTCATGTCCGATAGAATATTTGGTTTTGAAAGAGGGTTAGCAACACCGTGCTTAGTCTCCAAGTTGTCCGCGTTATTTCGGGCACAACGATGGCATCCTCAGTAACCCACGTGGGTGCTTCGATAATTGATCCATAGTACGAGTATCACCACGAACTACGGGAGGAGCTATGATTTTCATTGGTTCAACAGATTGAATGGTTTCAACCAAAGTCGGGTTGACTTGTTGCTTGTGACGTAGAATTACGAGATTAAGAACGAGTGTGCATGCACTAAAATGTAAAAAGAAAATTTATAATTTTTTTTTGGTTTTTCAACAATGTATTCACAATAAATTTTAAATACGAACAATGAGATAAGACACTTAAACCTAATAATCAGCTCGCTTCTCGGTAACTCTCTTAAAGAAAAACGCACAAAGGAGTTTGTTTAACTTTAAGAGGTGAGCCGTACCTCGCGAGAGACACAAAAGGTAAGTTTTTGAATCTTTGGTTCGGGAACTTATTGATGGATAATACTTCAATGAAAGATAATATTTGTTGGGTACTTTAAAAACCCACTGAGAATTTTTTTATTTTATTTCTTTTTATGGACAATGTTTTTAAATTTTTGATTTTTTTTAATTTTTTATATTATATATACTAATAAAAGAAAAGAAAAATCTTTTTGTATTTTTTTTTATGAAAATAAACAAAATAACTTCACTCGGAAGGATCTCCAAACACAAATTTTCAAACGGCTTCAATAATCGTAGACAATCCTCCCCGGCAGCGGCGCCAAAGACTGATCGATTCTGATTATACTCTTAAAATATATAATATATAACATAAAAATATAAGATATACTATATAATATAAAATATATAAAAGATAAGAGGGTATGAATCAAAACATCACAGTTATATAATCCGGGGAGTACGATTCCAGGGTCGTTTCCTCGAAGAGGAATGCAAAGGAAAGTTCGAAATTTCGTTTTGAGAATCGATGCTTGAATGGGACAAATTTCATTAGGATTCTAATTCTACGGGAAAATTAAGGCAATTTAAACTAAAAAAATTAAGGGCACTAAAATTAAACTAAAAACGCAAAACGAGAATCCTAAAAACGCGCTAAATTATCAACTATATCAAAATTAAGCCTTATAAATGCAAATTAGTTTCTAAACCTTTGAAATGATAAAAGAAAATTTTCTAAAAAGGAATTATATTTTTTGGCTTTTTAATGATTTTTTATGAATAAAAACAAAATTAATCTATTTAAATCATAGAAAATTGCAGTTCTACCTAAAAAAACTAAAAAATGATTTTCTTCTTAGAAAAGTCTAAAATATGATAAAAATTAAGAAAACTATTTTTAACTACTTTTTATAATAAAAATCTATTTTATAAAACTAATTTAAAAAGCTAAAAATAAAAATAAAAATCTAAAAGAGGTAAAAATGATGTTAATGCTTGTAAACCTAAAAGTATTTATTCTAAAACCAAAAACTATTTTTTTGTAATTTTCTAAAAACTTATTCTATTTTTAATGAATTTTAAAATTTTTAACCTACGAAAAATGATTAAAAATAACAAATAAGTATGAAAAATTCTAAAAAAAGAAAAGTCTAAAAGATGCAAGATTCTAAGAAAAATAACTGGTATATACCAGGCTTATCAAATAATCCCGTAATAAGCTATAAAGCAAGCTACCGGCTTGTTATAAAATATGCTCAAAAAAGTGTAAAATAATCACTATTGTGACTTTTAACGAAAAAGACCCAAGGGCGCAGCGGTATGGTGTGTGTAAAAGGGTTGAAATGGGTTGAGGTTGAGGGTTCGAGTCCTGCATTCACCCTCAACTTCCCCAATCCCCCTTTTGCTTTTTTTAAAAAAACTTTTTTTCACAGCTTATAAATAAGCTGTAAACAAGCAACTTTAACAAAGACAAAAATTTATGACTTGGAAATAAGCACAAAATAGCAAAAAAGGACAAAATGCTAAACTCCCCTTAAGTGCTTGAAAAATCATAATTGTGTTTAAGCTATTTCAAAACACTAAAATCTAATAAGAATCAAATAAGCAACAGAATCTAACTACCCTAATAAGCATGATGATCAAAAAAAAGCAACTAAATTAAGCTAGAAAGATCAGATTGCTAAAGTGCTTAAATACATAATATATTTCAATCTAAGATGCAAATAAGCTCAAATAAGTTCTACCTTAAAAGAAATAAGCTAACATGAACTTAAACTAACTTAATAAGCAATTTTAAACCTAAATAAGCAAAAGAAAATAAGCAGATAAGCAAAAATAAGCAATTGGTCTTTTTGACCAAAACTGTCAATGAAAACAGCAAGGGGCACTTTTGAGCTTAAAAATAAGCTCTTAAACAGATCCTTGTGGCTAAACAGCTTATACCCCTAAAAAACTTAAACAATAATCTATAATTATCAGCAATCAAAAGAGAGTTTAAAACACAAATAAGCCCTTAAAAACTTAAAGAAAAAGCTGTTTGATCATTTTTCAATACTTAGAAAACTTTTTTCAATTTTAACAAAACCAAACTTTGAGCTTAAAAATAAGCAAGTAAGTAGATCCTTATGAACTTTTAACCAACAAACAGATTGAGATTTAACCTCAAAGAACAAGTATCAACAATAGAAAAACATTTTGAAATCAAGAATAAGCCACAGTGATCATATCAAAAAGCAGTTTCTTCTTTTTTTAACACTTTGCAAAATTTTTGACAAAAATGAAAAATCACAAAACAACAATGCAGGCCTAATGATTTTGATACTAACTTGTTTTACCACTTGCATAAACACATAAACATCAAACTTTTCATAAGATTAAAATGCATGATCAAATAAGCAGATAAAATAAGCTTTAAACTCACAGTTTTAAACAACACTTTCTTAAAACCTTAATTTTGAGTTTTAACACTTAAAATCTTAAACAAACTAAATTTTATATCTAGTATTACCTAATCAAAGTTGACTCAAAATCACAAAACAGGTTTGACCCTTTTTAACCCATTAAACATATTAAACCAAACACCCCTTTAAAATTGTTTTCAAACTTTTTCACTTGATTTCTTGATTTTTAATGAACAAACTCTTAAGACCAGATGTTAAACAAGTTATATAGACAATATTAAGCAAGTTTTAACAACAGTTAAGCACTCAAATAAGCCAGAACAAGATAAGCACTATTTTAAGCTATTTTAAGACAAATTTCAAGAAAACATAAACTAACTATTTCTACACGGCATTCATAAGCATTAAATAACATTAATAAGCATAAACAGCAAATAAAGACAGGAAATAAGGAACAATAAGCAGTAAAACATTAAATAAGCTAAAAACTTAAAATGAAAACATACAAATAGCCTTGCTCAAAACAGGGTATACAAAACAATCTACAAGCTTTAGCTTGTCAAAAAGACAAGCTAGTGAGGTCTTAAAAGGTCTTCCCTTGCTAGGTTTTCATCCAAATAAGCTGTGGTAATTTGAGGGTGGAATTTTTGGTTGAATTTCTTAAATTACTTAACAGTTTAAGTAACTTAATGTTAACAGGTGTAATAAAGAGCTTATGAAAAACTTTTGAGAATCTTTTGAACACGATATTAAAGAAAACATATTAATAAGCTAAAAAAACTTAAATTTTCATTAATTCATAAAAAGTTACAATATTTAAAAATTTACACTACTTAAGCAAAAAAAACATTTTCTCTCCCTCTTTCAAGGGCTTACAAATGCCTCTATTTATAATAAAACTAGGAAGGTTCTAGGTCTTTGTTCTTTTGTCTTCACATGTTTGTGTTTCTTTGCTAAGAGGGATCCAGGGTGTGTTTGTTGTGTGAGACAAGTCCATAGTCAATCCTGGCCATCCAAATTTGAGTGCTCCCCAAGTTGTATGATCAACACCCTTAAATCCATGTCATTTTCCTTGAACGAATGGGGATTGGAGGGATTGCCCAAGGTGGCAATATATGGATATAGGTTGTAGAGGAGTTTGTCCACATAAGGGGACGAAGAAAGGGAAGGAAGTATTATGTATCTGGAAAGGAGAATAGGAAATTAAGTGTGGAGATGATGAACAGTTGTTCCCGCTGTTTATTTTGAAGTTTGGATAATGGCAAGAAAGGCCCCTCAGAGTATATAGATGTATGGCGTCCATCGTTCTTTGTTTTTACAAATTTGGTCATTTTGGTTTGGGTTGGTGTTGCACCATTAGTCCTTTAAGGACTAACGGGGGGTATTATAAAAGGGTAACGGGCGTGGAGGATTTAATGGGGTGTTAAGTGTGATGTTGGGCCAGTGTTGGGCCGGGTAAAAAAATAAAGGGCTTGGGCTTTTATTTATGGTTTAAGGGTTATAAGATATAAGTGGGCTTTCCCGGGCCTACTAGGTGGGTACGGGTGGGCCCACTTTTGGCAGTTTACGTTTTCGGGTTCTGTTTTCGATGCTCATTCCTAATTCCATTACCCGTATGAATTGACTTTATTGACTGTGCTTTGACATTGACTTTTGGTTCACGCCTCATTCCATTCTCGGGCCTCGGATTTGTATTTTAGGCTTGATATATTCCTTTTTCTTAAATATCCAATACCTGCATAATACAAATGTAAAACATACAAATACAATGTATTTTTGGTACGTTTTTAGTCATTTAAGTCTAATTTTAATGGTCAAAAGTATGTGTAATTAAACACATACCAATAGGCACTAAAGAAAACTTAAGAGGAAAGTAGCCGTTAATTTGTCAAAAATTACCCCTGAATAGTATTTAGTAACGGTACCTTTAGCAGCATTAAGTTAGGCTAGCAGTAATAAGTTTGTACTACCAGTACTAACTTTCGCACATATAGTTTTTGGCAAACTACCAGCCATCAACGGATTTAAAAATTCTTTATCAATCATCGTTTGCCCTGGAATAGCCAATTCTTTCTTGTCTGTTAGACATAGTGAATTAATGACCATGTTATGTGGTGAAACCAACATGAGAAACAACAGAAGTAGCACCGGAAGTCACCAGCATTCACACCAACTCATGCAAACCATTATTAATCAAATAACCTTTAAGCTCTAATCCTAGAAAATGTTAGTTCCAAACATAAAAAAACACAATCCAAAACATCTTGCATAATAACTGACAGTATTAACTTTTAAGCTTGGCAGTACTAAGTATCAGTTACCAGAATTAACCTATTTTCATCACTTGGCAGTTCTTGCACTCTATTCTAAGCATCCTGATTATTAATCCGATGCCCATTATACACATAGTTCCATATAGCCTTCCCTCAAATAAAGCTTCTATGTGTATTACCAGCTATGCCAATACACATATACAGAGCAGAACTAAAATTAGACTAACAATATTAACTTTTTCTCCAATAACTATACAACAACATGCCTCTATTCATCGCAAGCACATTAGAAATTACTAGATGAGAAGAGAATTTCCATGAGGATCCATATTTATCATAACCCATGAATAAAAGTTAAAAAACTTTATCTAAATCAAATAAACCCCCTCAAACAATACTTCAGAATAAGTAATTCCAATGCCTAGCAATCAAAAGTTAAAACCAGCTAACACAATAAGCCTTTGTTAGAAGATCTGCAACATTGTGGTCTGTGTGAATCTTGATCACTTGAATCAACTTCTTCTCCATAAAAATCACTATGAAATGTGCCTTAACACATGTGCTTGTGTTTATAAAATGAAACACAGATTCATCGCAACACAAATGGTGCATAACAATATCAAAAATCTTGGTGTTCATGAAGTTGAACCCATAATCAAGCATTTGATTTTGAATCCATAGCACCTGTCCACAGCAATTAGCAGCAGCAACATACTCTGCTTCAGTAGTAGAATTTGCAACTATAGTCTGCTTCTTACATTGCCATGAAATCAACCTCTTGCCAAGAAATTGACAACCTCCTGTTGTGGATTTCCTGTCAAGGCTAGCTCCAGCATAATCACTATCAGAAAAAGCTTCCAAGTCAAATGGTGAATCTCTAGGATACCAAAGGCCCAATTTAGGTTGACCTTTCAAGTATCTAAAGATCCTCTTCACAGCATGAAGATGTGACATTTTAGGAGTAACTTGGAACCTTGCACAAGCACAAACAGCAAACATTATGTCTGGCCTAGAAGCTGTTAAGTACATCAATGATCCAATCATTGATCTGTATAAATGAACATCCACACTATCAGCTTCTTCATCCTTGATCAATGCCTTGTTAGGTTCCATGGGAGTGCTTGCTGTCTTCACAGTGGCAAAATCAAACTTCTTCAATATGTCAGCCACATATTTGTCTTGGCTAATGAAGATTCCATCCCTCTTCTATTGTACTTGTAACCTTAAGAAAAACGTGAGTTCCCCCATAAAACTCATCTGGAATCTCTTATGCATCAAACCTTTAAACTTATCACATAGGGACTTCTTAGTTGACCCAAAGATGATATCATCAACATACACATGTACTAACAAGATATCACCTTTGTCCTTCTTGATGAACAAATTCTTATCTATAGTGCCTCTTCTAAATCCATTTTTAATTAAGTAGGTAGACAAGGTCTCATACCAGGCTCTAGGAGCTTGATGTAGACCATATAAAGCTTTTTCTACCTTATAAGCCTTGATCCTTTTTGAACAGATCTTACTTAGCTTGTTAAAGCTTAGTTGTATTGGATAGATCCAAGACAACTATAGTAGAAACTAAGATTGAGACTATCACAAACTATGTGGAATCTAGTTTGCAATACTAGTAAGATACAATGAAACTTCAAAAGAAGATCTTGCTAAACTTTCAATATATTGAATACTATTTTGAGTTACAAAATAGCTATGAATACTAACTATGATTGCTATGCAAACTATGAAAACTAATATGAAAACTGATATATAGATCTATGCCGTAGGGTTCCTTTTATACACCAAGGAAACCCTAATAGGCTTACAAAACGCGTTACATGATCATGCATATCTATTCCTAATATATCTCATGCATATCACATAAGCAGTACTAACTATTATAACTAACAGTACTAATAAACTGACAGTACTAACATTTTGTACTGGCAGTACTAACTATAACACTAGCAGTACTAACTTAGATTGGCAGTACTAAGTCTTCTCTTGGCAGTACTAGGTTGAAACAGCAGTAGAAACTTATAGAAGCCCTTAATTCCCAACAGTTATGTTTATGGATTTAATGAACAAGGTGTGTAGACCTTACTTAGACAAGTTCATGATAGTGCTCATCGATGATATTCCCATCTACTCACGAATTAAGGAAGAACATGAACAACACTTATATATCATTTTGAGGTTTCTCAAGGACGAGATATGGTATGCCAAATCCTCTAAGTATAAGTTTTGGTTACGAGAAGTACAATTTCTTGGTCACATGGTCAATATAAAAGGAATTCATGTCGACCCTACAAAAATTAAAGCTATTAGAAAATGGAAAAAGATCACAATGGATCTGTGGACAGGTTCCTAGAACATCATTAGCGGCTTGATACATTTTCGGGAAGCGAACGGCAAGTTGAACCTCGATACATTGACCACATTCAAGGTTAATTAGTAGAGTTGGTCTATTGACTTACCGAGTTGTGAAAACGGCATGAGCTATATGTAATCCGCGATGTATTCCACGTCACAAATTTAAAGAAGTGTTTAACTGATGAAATGTTTGTTATTCTACTAGAGGAATTACATATCACTTACAAGCTCCAATTCATGGAAGAGCCATTGGAGATTATGGACTGCGAGGTCAAGAAGCTAAAGCATAGTCAAATTCATTAAGTTTAATTCGCAAAGAGGTCCCCAGTTCATGTGGGAGCACGGGGACGAGATCAAGCGCAAGTACCCTCGAGCATAATCATTAGCTAAGTCGAACTGAATCCCGAGACGGGATTCTTCCTACGGGGGAAGACTGTGACGACAGTCAAAAATCCAAATTAACAACCGTTAGTATTGCGTAACGTTCATGTCATATTTCATTTGTCTTTATTTTATCCTTATATTGCTTGAATTCGGGTCATTTTGTGCATAACTTTCTATATTTTTTGGAACCCAAGTCTAGAAATGTGCCTTCTACGTATGATCTTAGGAAAAATACAGTTAGGTCAACGATATGCTCAAATGTCATTCAAATGATGTCTATAATCATAAATAAGTATAATTCATTCACTTTTATAAACATAGGTCACTTCACTTTTCATAAATTGCAAGTTTCTCGGTAGACCCGATAATTCGTAAACTTTTATGATTTTGCACTTACGTCTCTTATAACGGACTTAAAACACCTCAATATGACCTAAGTGTATAAATTTACTCTTAATTAACATTACTTAACATATTTTACATTTAACATACAATATACTACACATTATACATATAACTATACATTTTTATACAAAACCTTATATATTTAACATACAAAATAAAACCTACACTAAATAAATACATATAAAATAATTTTAAATAATAAAAATCACTCCCCCTCCTTTGGATGCCCCAAAACCGTCTATGCCTCCCCAAGAACCAATAAATCATTTTTATTATTTTGAGCAGGTAAGGAGAATAATGGAGTTTTGGAAGCTAATGGTCAGGGGAGTTTGGATGAGGTTATGAATGAGGAGTTGGAAAGTAATGATGTCAATGTTGAAGGTAATGTTAGTTTTAGCTCTAAAATTCTTGTTCCTATCCATTTGAGTAATATTTTGAATCTTGGAATGAGTAGAATGTTTGATAATGATAAGGTTAGAGATAATGTTTTGTTTGAAGTAAGGGTTGAGGGATGGGATAATACTGAGGGTAATGCTATAAATGGTGTGGCTAAACCTGTTGATGATACGGTTAAGAATAAGGTTAGGAGTAATATATCTTTTGCTAGTGTTGCTCAGGGAATGGCTAATAGTGGTAATAATAAGTTGAAGTTGTTTCCCCTATTGGTTGATGAAGTAGGTAATAAGATGGTTGATTTGGACCGTATTTTATTAGAAGGGAGTAAGAAATGGGAGCTGACTGTTATTGGGCATTTTGTTGGCATGATAATGGGTTATAGAGAAATTTCAGGGCACTTGAGAAGGATGTAGATAATGTATGATTTAGATAAGATAATTGTGTTGGAAAATAGGTTATATTATTTCAAGTTCAAGTATGTGGAAGGAATGCAAACTGTGATTGAGAATGGGCCATGGTTGGTGGATCATAAACCATTGTTTGTTATAAAATAGGAACCTGGTTTGTATCTTACTAAGCCTGAACCTACTAGAACTCCACTTTGGGTTAAAATTTACAACATTCCTCTTGAAGAGTAGAATGTGGAAGGGATAAGTAAAATTGCTAGTAGATTGGGTACTCCTTATTTCATTATGGATTGGTTTTCTTAATTCAATGTGTGTAACCAGTTAGGGGAGGGTAAGTTTTGCTACGCCTGGTCCTGTTTGAAGTTGAATGTCTTCTATGGGATTAGTGGCTGTATTGAATGCTTGGCTATAAGTGTATGGGAGAGGACTATGAAGCTTAGAGTTGAATATACTTGGATTCTACCTGTTTGTTCTCATTGTAAGGTCTTTGGCATAGCTTTTAAGTATGCAAGAATAAAGAGTTGACTGAGGAAGAGATTGTGAAGGAAACTAAAGATAAAGGGAAGCGTGTTGATAAGCTTGGTGAGGATAAAGGTAATGATGATGGTTGGAGATCTGTGTCTTATAGGAAAGAGTAGAGGGGTGGTGGCAATTTTAGTGCAAATCAAAATTATCAGTCTGTTGCTAGGAATACATATAATGGAAGGAATTATAATGGAAGAGGGAATGTTGGTGGTAGTGTTAGAATTCCAATTAGAAATGTTAATCAAGATAGTAGTTAGCAAGCTATGTTTACTACTTATATATGTACATAGATTGGTAATAGGTACAAACAATAAAGATTCTGATGGGTTTGTGATGTGAGTAAGAAAGGTAAAAGTTGAGTGATTATTGCTAGCCAAGAAAGATTGTTAGTCAGGATAGGAATTCATATAAAGGGTTTTTTAAACATATTATCTGCTTTGGTAATGAAAGGTGATGATGTGAATATGGATGTGGACCAAGTGTGTAGGCATGATACTGTATGGGATATAAGACTAAATACTAGAAGTCGGAAAAATAAAATACAGTAAATTCAAAGGTTACGAAATGGAGGATATTTATGGAGGGAGGAAAATATTTTAGTCTTCTCTAACTGTAGAGCCAATGAAATTGTTAAGAAAAAGATGCAAGAAACGGGGCTTAGTAGAAACCTTGTTATGCCTGGTTTGTATGATGAAATCTATAGGCAAGAATCAGATAATATACAAGTTCTCAATACTAAGAAGCAAATGTTGGAAGTAGATTTGTTCATGTGCCTGCAAATTCCTGTTACTAATGAGATTAAAGAAAGGTCGACTGATGGGATGGAGGAGTATTTTGATAGTTTAATTGAGTTAAAGAATAGTGATACAATTAATGGGCATTTTGATAGTGTAGGATACGACAAACATGGGGTGTGGAAGTTGGCTGTCAGCTACATTCTGTTCATGCATCTTTCATGACTCAGGATAATGTCTCCAATGTTGTTGATTCTGGTATGGCTCAGATGCAGAGTGGTGATGAATCAAACCCTGCTTTTTTTTAAATGGTGGTCAAAATAGCTTCATAGAATATCAGAGGTATGTTTGATATTGCAAAAAAGATGAAGTTAAGAATCTTATTATTGGTAATAACATTGGTATGTGTGGTATTATAGAGACTAGGCTAAATAAAACAGCTATTAGTCCTACTTGTAAACATATTATGGAGAATTGGCATTGGGATTCTAATAGTATAGAAAGTAGCAGGGGTGTAGAATTATTGTGGGTTAGGATCCTTACACCTTTAATGTTGCTTTATATCTAAGAGTGACCAAGTAATGCATTTCTTGGTTACTGATGTTACTAATTGGAAAACTATGTATGTATCTTTTTTATGGTGAAAACTAAGAAAAAGATAGGTTAAGATTATGGAAGAACCTTGAAGACCATAAGAGCATTGCTGGTAGTCTTCCCTAGGTTTTACTAAGAGATTTTAATGTTACTCTTTTTGTTAATGAGAATACCAATTTCAGTGGTAGGCTTGATCATAGGATCAAATATTTTAAAGATTGTGTTGATTCTTTGGGAGTGGAGGATATCCCAATGACTGGAATGTTTTATACATGGATTCAAAAAAGGCATGATCCTGATTCAAGCATTTTAAAAAAGTTAGAAAGAATAATGGGAAATTGTCACTTCTTAGATGTGTTTATAGCCTGCACTGCTCATTTCCTTCCTTATAATATCTCTGACCATAGTCCAGCTGTGCTTATAATTAATAATATATGTTCAAAGAATCCTAAGCCTTTCAGATTTATGAATTTCCTTGTTGAGAAACCTGAGATTTTAAAGACTGTTAAAGAAAATTGGCATGTTCCTGTTGAAGGTTTTGCTATGTATGTCCTTGCCAAAAGATTGAAATTAACGAAAAGACATATGAGAAATTTAAATAGGAAAAATGGTAATGTGTTTGCTAATGTAAAGAAGCTGAAAGTTGATCTGGAAAGGGTTCAAAGGGAACTTAATAAGAGCCCTCATTGTTTTGTGTTGAGAAATGAGGAATTAAGGTGTTCTAATGCTTATAAAAGTGCTCTTTTAGAGGAGGAAAGATTCTTAAGACAGAAGTCAAAGATTGAATGGCAAAAGGAAGGTGATCTTAACAATGCTTATTTTCATAACTTTATTAAAGGAAGATTAAACAAGTGCATAATTGAGTCCATTAATGATGAAGATGGAGTTTCTTACACTAGTGAGGATGTTGCTGACATTTTTGTGGGACACTTTCAAAAGATTTTTGGGGTTGAAGGGGAGACTTACCCTGTAGAGGATCCTGATTAGCTATTTACTAAGAAAATTAGTGAAGATGATGCTCTGGAAATGATCAAGCCTATTTCTAATGAAGAAATCAAGACTACAATTTTTGATATTAAAGATAATAAGGCTCCTGGGCCAGATGACTATACCTTAAAGTTTTTTAAAGCTGCTTAGGGAATTGTGGGTGGTGATGTATGCAGGGCAGTGAAAGATGTTGGGATTAAAAGCCTTCTTAATGTTGCTAGTATTACTGCTGCTCATATCAGAGTTAATACTGCTCAGTTGTGTTAGTGCTGCTCAAGAACTTCAGAGAAAAATGCTAAGTGTTTACTACTGCTAGTACACAGTTAGTACTGCTAGTGTAAAGTTACTACTGCTAGTGCATATTAGTGCTGCTCAGAGACTTAGAAGAAAAACTGCTAAGTAGTTACTACTGCTAGTACAAAAGTTACTACTGTTAGTACAAAGTTAATGCTGATTGAAGGAGTTAATGCTGCTAGTGAAGAAGTTAGTGCTGCCGTGTAGTTCAGTACTGCTTATGTATTTTTTACGGTTAATTATGTAAGAGTTATGTTTAACGTTATTGTTAAAGATTTGATATTCTTAGGAAAGTATTGTAAGCCGTTTAGGACTCCTTGGTGTATAAAAGGAGGTTCTAGGGCATAGAGTTTGATATGAGTCATTCATAGAATTATCATAGCTTCAAGGTCTTTGTAACCTTAATACTTTAAAAGAGTTAATTACTTATTATTAATAATATTGGAGCTTTTGTTTGTTGAATTATATGTTCATATAATTACTGTTTCATTGATAATTCTTCTTAATATTAAAGATTAGATGACACGAATTTTCATTTTATACATTTAAACATGTTTATAATTATAGTTGTGTTAGATTTATACTAATATAACAATTTTATACATGCTTAATGTATTCGATCTTTTAAAGTAGGACCATCAAATGGTTTCAGAGTCTTGTTGCTTTAAGAAAATCTTTGATAAAGATATTAGATCACGTATTTTGCACGCATAGTGGCTGCATCTAAAGTTCCCATGCTCGAACCGGGTGAGTTTGAGTTATGGAGGATGAGGTTTAAACAATACATCCAAATAATAGAAGTTGTGGAAGGTGTTGAAAAAGTGATGCCTATTATATCTGCTGAAGATAAGGCTCAGAAAAAGATTAGATGTAAAAGGCAAGAAGTACTTTTATGATAGGCATTCCTAATGAACATCGGTTAATGTTCTAACTCTATAAAGTATGGCTAAGTCTATTGCTGGGAAGCTGTAGAAAGAGATTTGGTGGAATGCAGTACTAGATAGACTCAAAGAAATATCTTAAAGCAGCAATTTGAAACATTCACTGCTCCAAGCTCAAAAGATGCTTGATCAAACCTTCTGATAGGCTTCAATGGTTTGTGACTCAGTTGGAAGCTTTTAGATGAAAAGCTTTCTACAAAGAAAATGTGAATCAAAAAGTTATTACAGAATCTTGTCACCTGAGTGGATACAAATACTGCTGTTGTGTAGAGGTATCAAAGCTAAGTTAGAAACAATGGAGCATGGCTTGATCTCTATAAATCAATTCTCAAGGTGTATGAACTTGTGGAGTCCTAAAGTAATCGTTGTAAGCTCAGATTGTTTAGATTCGTATATCTAGGATAATAACACATTGAACATAACACTGGCAACGGTCATAAGAACATCAATGTTATTCTACTAAGGTTTTTCCAAACATTACCAAAGCCCCAATATATTTTAATTCACAGATATTATGGTTTACATTAATGACTATAACAAGAATAAATAAGATTCCTGAGCGTACAACAATAAAACCTAGGCGTTCCTTAGAGAACTTGACGCCTAGAACAACATACTTTATGGTGTTTACACATCTTGACATCACCAGAAACAAATACTATACGACCTATATTCTTTAATATTAATAGTGGATATTTGGATTTACAAAAGGATAAGTATTAGGAAACAGTAAATCTTCCTAAACTTTTATAATTATCTTTCTTGGAATATATTCTGTAATCTGCAATCATTTGAAGAATTCCTCCTTTGTCTTTAAGTCCTTCATGTTTCATATGTTTTGTCTTATTAACTATTAACTTAATTCCATACAATATTTCTACCTAGTTGATAATGACAAAACCAAAATAAGCACGAGCTTCTTCCCCTGAAGCTAATATATATGAAAGAATAATACTATACCACCAAGGATCTTTATGACACCTTCTTCTCCTTTTTGTCATAATCAAATAAGGGACTAAAGTATGCAACTTTGATTTCGACAACCACAAACCACTATCACACTTCTAATCCAGCCTTCCAACAACTCAAATTACCCTCCATGACATGCCTTAAGATAAATGAACTTGAGCAGTAGAACTTCAAACTAGCTAGTAGTAATTATGACAGTAGTAGTATAAACCTCTAAACTCATGTGGTGCAGTAAATGGTTTAAACTTTTTATAACAATTAGTTTCCCTAAAACCCATATCCGTTTAACAATTTCTTGAATCTTCATTTCGGTGCGCTATATGTAATGTTACTGTTGAAGAAAACTATGTATACCGAACTGATGTGAAGTAGAATAACCCAATAATTGTGTCTTAATATCTTGTACTATCTTCGTGATGTCAAACTTATAAATATATATGAGAAATATAAGTCGTTTTGCAATCTATTGACATAAAATCCTCTTCTTCTATGGACACATAACCAAAGTGATTGCAAATGTGAGCATTGAGCAACACATTAAGTTTGTAATTCAAACACTTTTGATAGATTGATCTAGTCTTCGTCACAACATTGAAAGAACAAACATGTCGATCTTTTCTAAACGTTTATTGCGCTCAGTATAGATATCGTTAAATATACACTAACATATGAAACTCAATTAACTCTAATATATAAAGGGGCGATTATTTACTCATCTTCGTAAACCATTCCTATACCAATAAATATGAGCCCATTAAACCTTGAGTTTCCTTGTGTTGTCTGATAATCGCTTTATAATCTTGGCAGTATAAAAAACCCCCCCCCCCCCCCCCCCCAAAAATCCCCCCCCAAAAAAAAAAAAAAAATATTAACTTCATTGCTTGGGAGTATTAAGAATACAAGTGGCAATACTGGGACATTTAATCTCGAGCTAGTACTAAAATTTAGTTAGCTAGTACTAAGTTGATAACACTAGACAACATTACTCATTCATAGCCAACTGTCTAACTCGTTTTAAAACCCGTGGGAAATCTAAGTGATATTTTGTATACCATAACAGTAGTAATCTCGCTTTTTCCCAAGCTCAGTTGTATCATCTTATTACTGCTTTTCGCATACGATCGAATCAAGAAGTATTAACATCTGCTCTTTAAACGCTACGCTGTCACAAATAGTCACTAACTGACCGTATAAACCTCTCCTTTTCAAATTACAATAGCAGCGCAAATTATAATGCATCTTAACTCATGAAGCTACTCATGTAATACAAACAGGCCCTTACAAGTCACTTCTTGGCTGATCTACACAAAACTGTATTAGAGCCAGGCATGCGTCAATACTTAACCATCAGTACTATCATGAACTTGCCAAAACCATTGTGAGGAGTATCAAAACCTTCCCCTTAAACGAACATCAAACTGACAATTACCACTATTAAGGATACTTTTTAGTACTTCCCAGACGACGCTTTTTAGTGACACAAATCTGTCACAATTTTCTATTAGTATCCTATAGTTTGAGTTGTATTAAATCCTTCCATGTTTGTCACGATCCTCCCATTGTTAGCTCTAATCTTGTGAACCTTAGGTATGGATTGATCGAATTAGGGTTCTCTTGAGAAACCCACATTCCATTTACAAAATAAGTCATTGTAATTTCTTCTTTTATCAAGAACTGATCACGAATCAATCAACAACTTTTCAACAATCATTGTGTCTTCTGCTTGACCAGATTTAAGGTTTGTACAAAACCCTAATTGCACCATTTTTGACCACATCTTCAAAACAGAAAATTCGACACCTTTTTCATCATAAACTCGACCATAATAACACCTTGTAAGATCCTAGATCATAAGCCACGAGGATCTGATACCAATTGTGGAGTCTAAAGAATCGTTGTAAGATCAGTTTGTTTCGATTCATTAGGATAATAATAACATTGATAATATATATTTTGCACGTCGGAATTAACACATAAAGAACAATGTTATTCAACAAGTTTTTACCAAACATTCCAAGCCCCAATATTATTTGATCAGAATAATACGGTTACATCAATGAACTATAACAGGAATCATAAGATTCTTGAGGCTAAAACACTAAACCTAGGCGTCTCCTTAGAGAACTTGACGCCTAAAACACACACACACACTTTCCTGGTGTTTACATTTTGACACACACATAAAATAACACGACCTATATCTCTTTATATAATAGAGATATTAGGTTTACAAAGGATAAGAACAAATAAAAATATTAATAAATCTTTTAATCATTTAAGTTTATCTTCAGAATCTTCAAAATCTTCCATCTTTTAAAGAATTCCTCCTTTGCCTTTTAAGTCCTTCATCTTTCATATATTTTATCTTATCAACTCAAATATAATTCCCAACACTAATTTTCACAAAATACTCCATAATTACTGCAATTCTTAAATATAAACGATTAAGTAATAATTCTTGCAATAATTATACAAAATGGGTAATTTACATGAAATAAATGATGCTATAAAAGTGACGTTATTTAATTTTATCAGGACAAAACCCGATCTAAAAAATGATACATTTTTAAAAGAAGCTCACGTGCGGGTGCAAGTACTCGTTATATACAAGATATAAAGCATAAACATTATTTACAAATGTTATAATTCTCAAAAAGTACATTTTGTATTAGAAATCAAACTCATTATATACAAAATATAAATCATAAACATTATCTAAGTACAAATTCAATAATTCTCAAAAAGTACATTTTGATATTAAACATTATTTACATATGAATATATGAAAATTTTCTACTTGGCTCGAGAATTATAAAGCGAGTGAAGGAATGTGGTTAAGGCCCTACCAGAATTCATGACAAAAAGTGGATATGCATCCTCCAAATAAAATACTGGAAAGTTTTTTTTATTAAAATACCTAAGGGGTGCTACTATTGGCATCCTCCTGGCCTACAAAAAAGTATATGTTTTGTACCTTTTCTGTCCTTTTGTCTTTCTGGTAACAGTACAACGTTGTGTTTTATCAGTTTTTGTTCTGTACTTTTTGACAATTTAATACTTTTGACTTGTTAAACTTTATAATTTTCGTTCCGTACTATGCGTTTCATAGTTTTATAACATAAACAAAATTATAAAAATAAAATAAATTTTTTTAAAGATAAAACAATCAGAAAACTTAGGAGGGTACAAATGACTTTTTTAGAGGGGTATTTATAACCTACCCCTAAGCTTATTATCTGCTCAAAAAATTTGGTACTATAACAATTATCATCTTCTTGATTCTGATTTATGAAGGATTTAAGACAGATTGATTGAGCTCTGAGCAGTGCATTTTCTAGTTACATCAAATACATGAATGTAATCTTTTTAGTCAATCCCAAAAATGTTTCATTTTTTTACTTTGTGGTCTACAAATTAGTAAAAAAAGAAAATTTGTCTATCTATTTTTTGACAAGAGCCTCGAGGGTAGGTGGATGTTTTTTACTTGACTCATATTATTTTTTGTTTAACCGATGTGATGTTTGATTAAGTACTTTTGCTTTATATAATAAGTGAGGTTATGGTTCACATTTTTCATATAAAACAAGGTTTTTAGCCCGCGCTTCGCTACGAAGCGCAGTGCTATTCTTTTTTTTCCGGGTTGAACAGAGCAAACGACATTAAGCAGAAAGTGAATTCATGTGTGTTTCGCTCCATGAAACTATAACAGAATCTGAAAAGTGATTTAATTTGGCAACACATACTAATGAGGATTAATATAGATTAAACCAAAATCATGTACTGCATATTGCTTTTACAAAAGTATACAGTTTTGTCTACATTAAGCAAATACCATGTACCAATATACGGAAAGTAACTGAAGCTGCACATTGCGTTCTATCATACAACTTTCGGTGTCTGGTCGCCTGTTCATGTCTTATATATAACACCCTGTGTTTTCAAGTCATTGACGACATCGATAAATCTACAATGTATTTTTTTTATTGTACGCGTTTGCTTGTAATTTCATGTATTGAGTAAAAATCGCGTAAGCTAAAAATTAGCGTTTAATGTATTGAGTAAAAATCGCGTAAGCTAGTGAAACATAATACCTAAACTTCATGGGATGATTCCCATTAGGAGGAACCAAGAGACATAAGCCATTAAGGCCCTTGTTTCTCTCTTGGTGTCCCCTTGACCCACGGCACAAGACCACCCCCCCTTTGAATTCTTGGTCAAACTAAGCTCTTAGCATCTCATTCCCTTCCTATAAATACATACACATACATATGAGATTTTTACATACTCTTTACTTAACAAAAATCATCTTATTTCTCTCTTTTGCTCCCCAAAACCCATGGCTCAACCCTCCCCCTCTAAACTATCCATACAAAATTTATATAACCTATTTACATACACTCTCATATCATATCTAAGATACCTCAAAGTATTTTGAACCCTTGATTAATTATTTACAAGTGTTGAAACAAGGGTTTAACACTTATTTTTCATCATCCTACATCATCTCATTAAGGTTATCTTAAGCCCTTAACTTTTCATTTAT
>BQNB010125007.1:0-19843 GCA_026074375.1 Tanacetum coccineum
ATAACTAAACCAAATCCTACTTAAATTTAAGAGCCTAAAACTTATGAGTATCTAGCTAAAATCTAAGCTAAAAGTGACAACAGTACTAACTTGATTGTTAGTACTGATGCACTTTGCACAAGTGCAAAGCTATAGTGCAGGTTACCAAAGGGTAAACCTGCACTTAAACTCACTCAAATGAGAGTGTATAAACACAATGCAAGCAAAATCCAAACCTTAAAGGCTTAGATCAAATTTTCACAAGCTTTAGATATAAGAAAAAATGCCCTGGTGCTGGCACACTTATAATAAGCTCAAACTTTCTAAATTTCCAAATCTAATTTATGAAAACTGTTTTTAACTAAATTCAAAGCTGTCCTAAAAAGGTTTGCACAAAACTTTTAACTTTTGACAGCCAAAGTAGCTTAATCCAAACACCCCTTTACCATTTTGACATAAATGACTTTAAACTTAAATTGCAAATCTAACTAATAAGCACTAACTACCAGATTATTTTTAGCTTATAACAACCCTAACTAACATGAATTAACAACTTATTAAGCATTAATCTAAGATTTAAACTAATTTCCTACTATTTTTGGTTTTTTAAGGTTTTTAAGACAATTTTATGAAAGACTATGATCTAAACTAAGAAAATCAAAAACAGATAAGCAATCATAGTTATTAAGCTAGATAAAAGGTAATTAAGCACTAATAAGCAACTGAATAAGCAGAAAAGCAATAAGCAAGCAAGTAAGTGAAAATTAAGCTAGAATGGAAATTGAACAAGAAATTTAAAGGTGAGACTTACTTTATCCTCTAGCTAAACAAGAGGACTCAATTAAGAGCAGCTACAAGCTCTCCTAGCTTATTAATAAGCTAGGAGTTAAGTCCATTTGGTCTTCCATTGCAACAAACTTCCTAGAGCTTTCCACAATTCATTTTCAAAGGTAATAATGTATAGATATTAATCTGATTTTAGGTTTAAGTAATATTAAGGCCTATTGAGCTCAAATTTTAGCTTATAGACTAAAAGAGCTTATTGAGTAGCTTATAGGATCTAGCTTAGCATTTAATAGAAAATGAGAGCATATTTGGTAAAACAAGAGAGCTTAAATGAGATTTAAATCAACTGTATTTTATTAATAAAAGCTTGTTACAATACTTGAAAGAGAATTACAATGATTAAAGAAAATTAAGCTAAAAGTTGAAATTAAGCTAAAATCTATCCTAAAAGCTACATGTGTGTGTGAAGAGTGTGAGGCCTATTTATAGCCTGCCTTGGATCCTTCTAGCCTCTTGAGTCTCTTTCCAAGCTTTCAATCCGTACCCTTCATTTTTCATTCATTATTGATCTCTTTCTTGAGCCGTTGGATCACATTGTGGACACCTGAGGATTGCCAGCATGTCATTCTTTGATGTGACATGTTGTGCTAGTTCTCTGAGTGATTTAGTACAAAAACCCACCACAATATGTGCTTTCCCCATGGCTGACGTGGTTATGAGCTTGAGTGAACTTAATTAGTCCATTGATATGACTGATTTGTCCTTGCCATTGTACTTGTAAGCTCTTGAATTGACTTCCTTCCCCATCAATTTCCAAAACCCCCTTGATTTACCCCTAAGGTAAATTGTTGATGATGATGAACAGTAAAAAGAAATGGCGCCCTTTTTTATAACTGAAAACGTTTAATTTAGTTGGAAGTTTGGTGAAATTGCACAAATGGTCCTTGTCTTTTGATATCACACTTGTAGTGTAAAAACCACTTTAAAAAATGGCAAGACAAGTCCTTATAGTTTCATAAAAGGGTATAGGGTTTGGTTAATGGGCATATGGTTTTGGGCTTTTGGTTAATATGGTATCCGGGTATGGTTTTTAAGGTTTAGAGGCCCATTAAGGTCCAAAGACTATTTTTGGACTTTTCTGAAAGTTGGAGGACCAAAGTGGAATATTTTTTGGTCTTTTTGACTTTTGTTGACCACGATTTGACCATTTTGACTGAGGGTTTGACTTTTCCTGGCTTTGCTTCCGGCTTTTGTTCACTCTTCCGATCTCGTGTCCGTGCTTGCTTGTTTTTGACGGTTTTCTTATGTGATTTCTGATATATCCGTACCTGTACATATAAAACACAAATACAAGCATATTTTTGCCATTTTTGGTCTGTTTTGGGTTGATTTGGGCTATTTTAAGCACAAATGGATATGTGTATTCAATAGGTGAGGCGCAGACTTCGAACAAAATATATATCATCAGAGGCAAAACTTAAATCGAACACCAAAAAACCATGAAGCCACGAGCCTTAGACTAAAATTACTTTTAACATTAAACTTCTCAACAACACTAACCGATGTTGATGATTGAAAAGACATAGCTATTCAAACAAGTTTTCTAATAGGCTGTTACAAACCTCCCATAACAAATTCTGATTATTCCAATCCCAATTAACAAACCCCTTCAATCTAACAAGTAAGTAAAAGCAACAAATGATTCAACTTTATCTATTACACAAAAAATCATAATAAGTAAAATATAAAGGAATTAGGAAAACCTTAGTAATTATGTAAAAGGATATTATAAACAAGTTCTAATACCCATGTTAATTTCAAAACCAAGCCTTTCAAGCTTATAACCCTTAGATTAGGATTCAAAACCTAATCTTTACTTTTTCTCTTAATCCTTGCAAATGATGAACCCAATGCTTCAAACACAGAAAAATACCTTAGAATACCTTAAGATTGAATGTGTAAAGGTTGTTATAATCTTAGAAAATCAAAAGTTTAAAAAAAAGATTTGTTTGGATTAGCTTATTTGAAGCCGAGAGTTTTGGTGTATAAAAGGGAGGAATAAAATGAATTTTGCATGTAAAGATTTAAGGTGAAGTTTACTTATGCATGCATGAGTATTTATAGTGAAAATATCTCACTAACTTAACCATAGTTACTTTCTAACCCTAGGTTAAGTTTAAGATGCCAAGTTGATAAAGGTGTAAGAGTTACTTGCTTAAATATCTAGATATTATACACAAGTTGAAAAGTCTTGGTCTCATCCTCCAAAATTCGGCATAATGTATATATATGTGATGTTATATTTATTATTTTGAGTATTGGGTATAATCGTGGGTATTCGTTTAGGCGTAGTTAGGTTTTAGAACTTTCGGGTATGCCTAAACGCATTTTATTACGAAACTGTAACATTTTACGTAGCCAATAAAAATAAGATGAACATAAAAAGGGTTATTAAATTATCCTCATAAATAATCAATAAAACTGTTTGATAAAACCTTTAATCGTTTAATGCCCGTTTACAATTGAATGATCATTTTCAGTTACGCGATTATTAACGTAACTTTTACGGTTAATGAGTAAACGCGTAAAGACCCCTAAAAATAATTGTGAATTTCAAAATGTCCATACAATGACCAAAACACGAGGTGGTTATAGTCTCCCCCCGTTAGCTGAGCCTTTGTCCTCACGCTCCGACGTCGCACTTGACGACGGCCCGGTCTTTGCGAACAAAATGGGTATTTCTTCTGGAATTGATCTTCGCGTTCCCATGTAAACTCTGGACCTCTCTGGAAGGTCCCATCAAACTTGACTAATGGTATATCACGCTTCGCTTAACCATTTGACTTACACAATCTGTGATCTCTATCCGGTTTCTCGACAAACTGAAGCCTTGTCATCGAAAATGAAGTCCATCCAACGGAACGGCTAATGGTTCGTCGGCAAGACACTTCTTTTAAGTTGTACACGTGAAATGTATTATTAACTCTGCTCATCCAGCTCCTCAGGAAAGCTCGAGCTATGTATGGAATGTCTCCAACCCCTTTTATTACCTTAAGGGTCCACAAACCTGGATTCTAATTTCCCTCGTTTGCCAAAACGTACACCCCTTTCCAAGGCGAAACCTTGAGCATCACTTTATCTCCAACCTCAAACTCTATCGGCTTACGCTTCAAATCAGCGTAGCTCTTTTTGCATCCGAGCGGCTTGCACCTTTGTTTAAACTTGAAATGACTTCATCTGTCGTCTCTTTGAATGACGATCTCTGGGCCGTGAGTTGAACCTCTGCCACCTCAGCCCAACCAAACAGGCGAACGACATTTTTCTACCGTTAGTGCCTCAAAGGGTGCAGCCTTAATGCTAGCATGATAACTGTTATTATATGAAAACTCGACCAATGGCAAATTTTTTAACCCAACCATTTTTCCAAAATCGTCACACAGAGCACTTAAGCATATCTTCGAGAGTTTTTGAATGGTTTCTCCATCCAGCTTTTTCCTCCAGTTTGCGGATGATATGCCATACTCATATCTAAACTTGTACCCAAAGCTTTCTGAAGTGACCTCCAGAAATTTGATGCGAACCTAGGGTCACGATCACAAATAATCGAGACCGGTATTCCATGCCTTGTTACTACTTCCTTTAGGATACATATCTCGCAAGATTCTCCAGAGGGTTCAGTTCTTTCATGGGTATAAAGATTGCGAACTTTGAATGACGGTCAACTGATTACCCAAATGGTTTCATACCCTTGTGATGACTTAAGGAATCTTTGTTGACAAATTCCCATCGTGATATTGTCCCACTTTCTTGAGGTAACCTCGGTTGTACAAACAAACCCGATTTCCTCTGATGGTCAGCCTTGACCTTAGTACAGGTCATGCACTTGCTAACATAGGTGGCGAATATCAGCTTTCATATTGTGCCACCATATAAGCTGCTTTACGTCTTGATACATTTCTCGGAACCTGGATGGATAGAAATACTTCGATTATGGGACTCGTAGCATGATCACCGTCCGCAAATTCGCCATAAACAAGGTAACCAACTCCTGCATTGAGGCATAGGGTTCCTCCTACAGAGGTGTCCAACTTTCCGTTCTAACTGCCTCTGGATATTAACATTTTCATCACATACCTTTACAACATCTTCACCGTCTTGATGTTTCCCTGTTTCCGTGCTTTCAGTCTGAGCAATCACACTTGCTTAGGAAAGAATCCAATGCCAATAGTCATGACTAAAGCACGAACTCTTAACGTGGGTTTCCCGCTCTTGTCCTGCGTCAAGAGCATCAGCAATACATTTGCTTTCCCTGGGTGATAACGAAAATCACAATACGTGAATCACAGAAACAACCAAGAATATTGAACGCTTCTCTAATTCTAAAAAAACTAACAAAAAAAAAAAATCTAAATTGTTCTAAAAAATAATAAAAAGGACTATCTAAAAACTAAAACCAAAACCAAAAAAAAAAAAACAAAAACTCTAAAAAAATAACCAAAACTCTCTCCCTAAAAAAAAAACAACATCCGGCGATGTCTCATGTTTCAATCCTTCTGATTAAGAATATCTCTTAACCTCTTAAATTGATCAGAGAACACCGTACACTTGTTACCAAACAGATAGTGCCTCCAAATCATTCAGAGCGAACACTAACTGCTCCAAGTTCCAGATCATGAGTAATTATAGTTCTTCTCATGGATCTTTAACTGGCGTGATGCATAAGAAAATAACCTTTTTCCCTTTGCAATCAACACCGCGCCCAAACCCATCTTTGAAGCATCGCAGTATATAACGATAAAATCTCACTTCCTTCATAGTATACCAGAATTGGTGGCATCTACACAACTTCTGCTCTAAATAACTGGAACGCTGCTTTCTTGTTGTCACCCACTCAAACTTGACCTTCTTTGAGTGAGCTTGGTCATTGGTTTGGCGATCTTTGAAAAACCCTTCAATGAAATCGTCGGAAATACCACAGCCAGACCTAAAAACTAGACGAATCTCCTTGGGGTGTCTAGGAATGCCCAATCTTAACGGATTCGATCTTGGCTGGATCCACATGACTGCCTTTAGTTATCAATCACTGACCGATGAACTGTACTTTGGGATTCCAAAATTTACACTTGGAAAATTTTTGCATACAACTCCTCTTTCCTTCAACAACTCCAATATTATCACAATGCTCTTCGTGCTCTATGCTTGCTATTGGAATAGATCAAAATATCAGTCAAAAAAGACAATTACGAATATAGTCAAATATAGGTTGCACACTCGCTTCATTGAGGTCCAAAAAACACCAGCAGGTGCTTGGTCAAAACCAAACGTCATGACTGGAATCATAATGTCCATATCGAGTTCTGAAGCAGTCTTCGAATGTCCTCTTCCCGAACCCTCAATTGGTGATAACCTACCTTAGGTCCGAGCTTGGAGAAGACACTCGACCCTTGAAGATGGTCAAATAAGTCAACCAATTCTTGGTAGCGGATAACGGTACTTCACCGTTAGTTTTGTATAGATTTCACCGATAATCTCTGCACATCCACGAATCCAGTCTATCTTCTTGACGAATAGAACTGGACTCCCCATGGGGTACGAACTAGGTCCTTATAAAGCCTTTGTCGAAAAGCTCTTGTAGTTGATCCCCAATTCTTTCATTTCTGATTGGCTCCCAAACGATAAGGAGCCCTTGTATGTTGTACGAAGTAATGTGCAACAGGGCAGCACCGGGTACTAGATCGATGTGAAATTCCACCTTGTCTGGTAGGTGAAGACTTGCAATCTCAAGAAAATACTTCTGAAACTATTTTGAACGCTCGTACAATCTTGCAGTGCTTCTTCTTCGACTTGTCCCTCCAGTCTCCTTGATGGTAATATGTGCCAAAAAGAGGTGACATCCTTGTAGCAGATACTTCTGGGCCTTGGTGCACGAGATGATTGTTATAATCGAGTCCACCATTATTTCTACTTCCTTCTCTATGAAAATTAATGATTTCACTTCCCAAAGTGAATACGAAACGATTTTCTTAGCACAGTCAATAACGTCTTGGTATTTCGTCCAACCATGACCGATTGCCAATTATGACGTCATAAGTACCCATTTCTACAGGCATTAGGTCGACGTGAAACGGATGGTTCAGAAAATTTAACGTGCAACCCAGTAATACCGTATTTACCCAAATTATTCTACCATCAGCTAATTCAACGTTATAACCATGATCTAATGTAGTGGGGGCTATTTATTAAGTCAAAGAACTAAATTGAGTAAGACACGAAACTCTATCTGCACCTAATCAAATAAAAATGGAAGCAACAGAAACGTTTGTTTAGGAGAAACGTACCCGTCACAACGTTGTTGTCTGGGTTTTGCCCTGCAATTCCCACAGCATAAGCCCTGGCTACACCGTTACCATTTCCCTGATTCTTGTTCTTCCACTGGGGGCAGTTATTCCTGAAGTGGCCTGGAGCCCCGCACTCAAAGCAAACGATGGCATTGGTATTTGCCCCTTGGGCTCTTGGGTTGTTGTTGTTACGGTTGTTGTTGTTATTGTTGTTGCGGTTGTTGTTGTTATTGTTATTGCGGTTGGGCTGTTGTTGTAGTTGCAGGCCGTCTCCAACAGTCCTTGCCAGGTGGCCCAAGCTTCCATTTGCAGTTAGTGCAGATGTTGGTGAACAAGGACCGTTAATGGTTAAGTTTACAACTACCAAACGCCAACAAGCGAAATATTGGGGACATCGAGGTTTAGCCCCCTCATACGGTTTCCTGTCACCGTTCCCGGCAGCATAAGCCCATGCCTGTGTTTCTGCCTTTTGTTTTGGTTGTTGTGTGGTTTATTTCGAGGAGTGTCTTCAATCTTCCTCTTGTTTTCTGCCTGTCTCTCAGCAAAAGTGTTATTTCTCCTATCCATCAATTCAGTTGCCATCTCAATAGCCTCCTGCATGGTCTTTGGCTTCGATGCCACCAGACACTTGAGTAAATCAGGTCGGGCATCCCACCGACATACTTTTCTATTTTTTCTGTCTCTTCAGGGAACATCCTGTTACACAGCAATGCCAGCTCCTGGAAGCTTTGTTTTGTAGCTACTACAATCGGTGCCTTGTACTTTTAGGTTCCAACCCACATTTCTGCCTCAAATCATCTTGATTTCATTCCTCGACAATATTTAGTTTTGGCATCTTTCTCTTCAAGTCAGTAAAGAACGTATTCATAATGCATACGCAACATCAATAGTCAACTGCCTAGCATGTGAGTTTTTCCACCATGTTAGAGCGTTCCCATCAAGAGTACAAGTGGCAAACATCACGTTTATACTCCACGATGCAGTTCCTAACTTATGCGAAACATCGTTTCCAATCCTCTCAAACCACTGGGTCAAGTCGACCACTCCTTCTGTACCCCTGAAGAATAAGGGTTGACATTTCATGAAGTCTTGATATGTGCACTCCCGAACAGTACGTTCATTCCTTCTCACCCCTGTTCCCGAGGTATGGCTATTCGTGCCATTTCGGGTCCTAGCACGTGCCGCCAACACAGCAGTGACACCCTCGTCGATCATGGCCTGAAGTTGGGCACCCGGTGACCGAAGTGGGTGGTAGGTAGGGCTGTGACTGGTCGTGGAAGTTGTACCGGATTAACCTCGTGGGCCTTGTGGTCCTTCCTCTTTGTAGCCCCCCCCCCCCAAAATTTTCTTAAATCACAAGAAAACCTAACACCCGTTAAAGTTCAAAAATCTTAACCATAACCCGATGTATATACATAATGGAATAAAACGAGATCACAACACATGGTGAAAAACTCCAACAGAATTGACATTAAACAAATCGACATTCATTGTCATAATAAATTACGATTTCATATAAAACATAATCCAACCTTTTCATATATAACTTGGGAAAATAATACAGTGATTGGTTTAAATACAAACGATCACAACACTTAGGTTACAAGACAAAATAACCTAAAGCCATACTAGCCGAGATATACTCGTAATACTTAGTAGGCTGTACAAAGTAGCCGATACATGAACAAAAAGATCTAAACAGAGTAGCTAGACAAAACAAAAGATCTATACAGTCTGCTAGCTGGGAATAACCCATAATACTTAACAGACTGTACAGATAGCTACACCATAACCCCAGTCTAAGAACTGCTACTGGGGCACCTCAGGAATAGCTCTGGCTCTGCAGGATCCCCTTAGCAGTCCCCCTGCAGCTACGGGTCATCTAAGCCTGGGCTTCATTACTATCCTTTAGGGTCTCTACTAACTGCCTCTGCCTCCGATAGTCTGCTTTCAGCAGATCTGTAATCACCGCCTGCCTCCTACGGTCTGCTGCCTGCAACTCAGTAATTTCGGACTGCTGGGCCATGACCGTAGTCCGAAGAGATATGCCCTCAGAATGTACTTGATCGCAAGCATCCATCGACCGTGCCCAAGCGGCACGCGATAATCTGGCCTCCTCCTCTATCAGAAGGGCAGTGCGTCTGTGGAATGGCCTATCCCTGTACAACATGTTGACTCTGCTTGAGTAGAGCTCCGGGTCCATATCGTGCAACATCTAGCTGAAGAATATATGATCTCATCCTCACTGTCAACAGTAATGTAACCAACTCAGTAACACCTGTTGACCCCTCTAGGGTGGTCGGTGGCAACCCTGATGGCTCCTACAAGGTTATCCCATGTATCCGTAATACCATAACCTAACTCTCTAGACGTCCGGCGTCCTGGAGCGGCATCTAACATATTAGCAAATCCATAAAGGTCTGCCTCAGCTGTGGTAGGTCCAAACTGCCGAGCAGCACCAGCTGCCGAACTCTCCCCGGCCTCGTATCCAGGACCAGCACTGCGGTATCCCAGAGATCCTCAGCGATATTAGGTGCCATTGGGTGGATGGTGAATGATATAGGTAATGGCGGAGAGGGTATCTGAGGAAAGTGTGATGAGTTATGAGAGAGATGTGAATGTGTGGGGTAGGTAAGGCTAACAATCTCTTCTCTCAGCAACATCCTCGGAGAGGAACGGGTTGCAGGCACTTGTGTCGATGGTACATCCTAGCCGTAACGCGATAAGCAAGGTATGGGCCCCCTGTCAGCTGAATAAGAAACAGCTATAGGGTCAGCAGGAGCTAAGTGCTCCTCCTCCTCAGCATCATCATCATCATCGTCTCCTCTGTCAGCAGGATAGTCGGCTGGATCCTCCTCGTCATCCTCCTCTGGTTCCTCCTCAGGGTCGGACTCTGGTATATACCCTGGTGACTGATGAGTAGGTGAGTTAGCACATGCATTAGCTGCTCCACATGGCCGGGAAATAACCCCATCATCTACTGGTAAAACTCCGGTTAAACAAAGAGCTCCAGAACACAAATGGTATAAATAGGTGAAAGGTGGTGCCTTCTCTGGCTCCTTCGCCAGGTACGTATCTGGTGATGGGGGTCCGATACAGGACCAGAGGCACGTAATCCGGAGATGATGGATCCTGAAAAATAGGTCCCTCGACTCCTGGTGAACCGATGTCTGAATCGTCCTCAGGTACTGATGTGTATGTAACCGTAGAGTGCTCAGAATCTGACATGATAGTATCTGAAATCAAAATTAGCTTATATAAGTATATTAATATAAGACTAATATCCTTATATACGTAATATATTATAAACAACGATAATCAATTTTGCATGTATATAAGCCTAACCGATAACAAATGCAACAATTGTATACGAATACCCCGTAAAATACCATTTGGTATGAATGGCAATTTTGAAAACGGTTATAGTCCAGCAAAAACATTTGACCTGGTTCTCTATAACCTTGGCTCTTGATACCAATCTGTAACACCCCCAAAATGGGTCGCAGCGGAATAAGGATCCGGGGCATGTTACTTCAAGATCAACAACACAAGATATATAAGAACGACACAAAAGTCGTTTAGATTGATACATTGGATTTAAATAAAAGACATATTACAAAAGCTTATAGCTTTACTTGTTCTTTGTTTATTATTACAAAAGATAACATGGATTTCCCAAAACATGATGCACATAAGTCTTTACATTGCATCCAAAACAAAACACCAAGCAACTTGGCATCTTCGTGCCTATGGAACTCACTAAAAACATTGCTTAAAACGTCAACAAAATTGTTGGTGAATTCATAGGTTTATGTATTTAAAATATGCAAGACCGCAAGATTTTTTCCCCGTGATGTTACAACAGATGCCAACAATCACAAAACCAGATTACTGTTGCACTAAGCTCATGACACCGAAGCTCAACCAAATTTTGCTATTTTAGCATTATATTTGGCCTGTACCAGATGTTGTAACCCGCAACATCTAAGTCCGACATGGTCAACAGTTTCGGTCGTCCCATGAGCTACCTAAATCACCCAAACGGGGAGGTTATCCCAATAGATCTATTTTATAACACTTCGCGCCTCACATAATGTAATTAACAACTACATCGAGGTAAATATGCAAAAAATTGACTAGTTCATGAAAATAGGGCTCAGGAGAGGTTATCACTACTTATCAAACACATAATAATATACTTTCAACCTTCGTCAATTTATAAAACAAAGCATGTTCTCACCCCAAATAATAGTAAATCAGTAAAACTGTAAAAGTGGGGCTATGAACTCACCTTGAGTACAGATAGCTCAAATAATCACAGATAAAATGTCACGCAAGACGATAAATGCAACCTATTTAAATTAAGGTCGTATAAGTAATGAGTACTTAAATTAATAACATTAATATAATCTTAAGTTGTTTACATCATACTATCGATCCGGAGCTATCATAAATAAAGAGTCATGACATGACGTACGAGGAGTTAGGACACTTTAAATCGTAAATCCAACAACTCGTCGATACGCCATCCGAAGAGGCCTCATTATGAAACTCCCTAGTATTATAGCACTTTGATAACCACTCAATATTCTATATATCATAATCACCGACTAATCGTTTTAGTAAAATAATATTTATAAAGTGAAAACGTTTATAAATATACTTTTCGTAAAAATGACCTAATTTGGTCGTTTTAAGCCCGTTGCTCGCGTTTCTTACGTCCACGTCTTCGTAGTAAGATGAGTGATCAAAATATTACATTTTCAAGTTTTTGATATTCTACGATGAATAGTGAAATTACTGTTCACAACAGCTCGTTTGTTGTTTTAGGCTTTAATTGGCGTAAACTTGTAATCGTAATAACTTATTCGTTTTAATCCCGATTTCAGTGATTCCTTCGAGTACGTCTTTGTTATTAAAAGAGGTATTATATTTTATAAAGTTGGGTCCGCTGATGAATAGTACTTTTACTGTTCATAGTTTATAAAATTACTTTTATAAACTTTAATTATCGAAAATGGGTTTCAATATGGGGACGTAGTTAATCGTTATCTTCCGTTTTAGGATTTCATTTGAGTACGAGCTCGTAATAAAAGTTATATCAAATACTAGATGTTTTTAAAAATGAAAGTTGCAGTAATGAATAGTACCTTATTATAAAATTAGTTTTTATAAAGTATTTATAGTCCGTAAACCTCGTTTTTAACGTATCTTTTGTTATAGGATCGGTTTTTCGAGTTTCTTATCATTATGGAATCGTCATGAGGCGTAATTTATATAATTTTATTAATGTCAAACTTTTAAATGAAATACGGCTGTTTTTTTTTTTTTGTTTTTTTTTTGTTTATTATTTTTTTTATGTTTTTTATTTTTTTTTTTTTTATTTTATTATTTTTTTTTTTTTTTTTTTATTTTAGATACAGCCCCCAAGATTTAAGTGTAAGACTTTATAAAAACTTGTTTTATGTATATTAACTTATAGTTTACATATAAAAACTCTTAAAAACACATTTTGACACTTGTGGAACTTATAAAAAGTCCAATATCATCCCTATTCCTTGTAAATTCATTGTAACAAGTTTAACCCTTTTACTTCATTACTTCCACATGTGAAGATAAGAAACATTATAAACCCCTATTAACCAAACATGTTTATCTAATCCATAGGTTAACGTACTTTTATTTTCACTTTCCATGAAATATATTAGGACATAGACATAAAGAATAAGTGCATAAAATCCCATAAACATAAATAATAACGTCATTTTACATTATTAGAAAGCTCCTTAGTGGTGAATATAGCCATATTTGAACATAATACAGTATAAAATCATAGGAAATAACAGTAGAAAGGAATTTAGGAAAACCTTAGTAATGATGTAAGAGAAATGAAAAAACAAGTTTCTAAAACCCTTTGATTAGATTCAAAACCAAGCTTTCAAGCTTATAACCCCTAATTAGGTTTCAAAACCCTAAATCTTTACTTTTCTTTCTTAATCCTTGCAAAGATGAAACCAAAGCTTGCAAAACCACCTTAGAATACCTTAAGATTATGTGTAAAAGGGATGTATAATCTTAGAAAATCAAAGTATGATATTGTTTGGATAGCTTAATTTGAGCCCGTTGAGTTTTTTTGTTGTATAAAAGGGAGAAATAAAATGAATTTGCATGTAAAGATTTAAGGTGAAGTTTACTTATGCATGCATGAGTATTTATAGTGAAAATATCTCACTAACTTAACCATAGTTACTTTCTAACCCTTGGTTTAAGTGTTTTAACAATGCAAGTTGATAAGGTGTAAGAGTTTTACATGCGTAAATATCAAGATATTATACACAAGTTGATAAATCTTGGTCTCATACTCAAAACTTCGGTCATAATGTTATATATATGTGATGTTTATATTTATTATTTTGGTATTGGTATAATCGTTGGTATTCCGTTTTTAGCGAAGTTTCGGTTTTAAGAACTTCCGGGTATGCCTAAACAAACCATATTAATTACGAAACGAAAGCATATTTACTTAGGGCAATGAAAAATAAGATGAACAAAGTTATAATATCTCATAATAATCATATAACCTTGCTTGATGGTCCTTGTGGTTAAATAACTTTTGGGGACTTGGCAAAACAAGTCCCCAAGAGTTATTCAACTCTTTGCATCCATCGTCCCTTTGGTGTACAAGTTAGGGGGGTTGGCAGTTTTGCCCCCCCACTTGTTACTTTGAGTAAATAACAAAATGGCCCTTCTCTTTTCTTTTCCTCTTTTCTTCTTTTTATATAAGTTTAGGGTTTGGCAATTTCAGCCCCTAAACTTATATTTCTTTGACTTTGGCCCCGGGGTTGACTTGTGTTGACTTTGACTTTGACCAGTTGACTTTTCTGTTGACTTTTTGACTTGATTGACTTTCTGGCTTCGATTTGGCTTTGTCTTTCACAGTCTTTTCCATTCCGAGTTTGGTTTTGTCGTTTTGGCTTTGTTTTTCGTCTTTTTCTTAGTTATCCGTTCCTGCACAACACAATTAGCAAAACAAGCATATATTTGGCATTTTAAGTCCGTTTTTGATTATTTTAGCTCGTTTTTAAAGGTAAAAGGTATGTGTATTTAAGCACATACCAATGACATTCTTTGATGTGACATGTTGTGCTAGTTCTGTGAGAGGATCTAGTGCAAAACCCACACCCCTTTGTGCTTTCACCATTGCTGACGTGTGATCCATACTTGAGAGATTCGTTAAGAGCTTATGATTTGACAAGTTTAACCCTGTCATCCTAATGTAGAGACTCTGAATTGTCTTCCGTACCCTTTACTTTTCATTTGCCCCTTGATTTGACCATGGTAAAAGGGGAAGAAGATGATGAACAGTACTTGGATTTTTGGTGCCCAATTTTAACTGAAAGGGTTAAAATTCGTTGGAAGTTTGATATAATTGCACAAATGGTCCTTTTCTTTGCCTAATAACAATCCTAGTATAAAAGAACTTTTGTAAATGGCAGGAATGACCCTTGTGGTTTATAGAAAAGATAATGGGCTAGGGCTTTGGGCTTATGAATTCGGGTGAGGCCCATTTAGGGTTTTTCAGGCCCAATGAGGCCCAGGGACTATTTTTGTAACTTTTGAAAAGTAAAGGACTTATTTAGATCATTTTGGGTTTTGTCTTCTTGTGGTTGACTTCTGTTGAGCATGACTTGACTTTTCTTTGACTGGATTTTACTGAGGCTTGACTTTTCTGGCTTCGGCTTTGATTCTTTGGCTTCTTTTTGTACTCTTCTGATTCTCGTGTTCGTGCTTGCCCGTTTTTGACTGTTTTCTTGTGATTTTTGATATATCCGTACCTGCACACACAAAACACAAATACAAGCATATTTTTGCCATTTTTGGTCTGTTTTGGGTTTAATTGGGTTATTTTAGGTACAAACGGATATGTGTATTCTACACTTATTAGTCACCATGACACCATGCCCAACCTTAACCAACATGTTTACACACTTTTTCAAAGTCTCACAATTTACCCGAAAACGCAAAATTTTGACATCACTTTACCATTTTCTAAACTATACCTACTGAGCTTTATAAATTTTACCTAAAATCACAGGTTTAATATCATGAATTTACTATCTCTGTGATTTTTCCACTAATTTATTTCCCCTCTTAAGTGCCCCAAATAAAATCAAACTTTTAACTACTCAGTTTTAGATCTGTACGAACACTAAAACGTTTGGACCTAAAAACCATACTTAGGCTCCAAATCAGAATCTCTCCTTTGGGGGATTTTTAATAGACACATAAAACTAAACTCATATAGATTGTCTAATCCTAATTCAAATTTTAAGTGAGGGTTTTACACCTCGTAATCTGACCAATATCTGAACCGAATTTACTGCTTTGACAAGTTTTCTCGTAACCAACATTTGAATGACTTCCCGACCTTAAAAACTTTCAAGGCCGGATGTTCTGGAAACTAGACTCTATGAGATACATCATAGACACCACAAACTTGAAAAAAGCTATTACCATCATCGAGATAACAGCCGAACAACACAACCCTAAATTCTTCCCTAATCTAAATCAAGTAGTAACGCGATCTAAACCCTAACGAATACACCCATATAATCCTAATTAAACCCTAATCATTGTAATATGATTAAACATCATTAATTTACAGATTTAATGAAACCCTAATTATCCATCTTAATAATTGTTACATGAATTAATGATTAATAATTAACAAAGATTATTTAATACTTACCTTAGAACTTGTTTTCTTCACAAAAAGCAAAACCCTAATTTTTTTCTCCTCTTTTTCTCTTTGGTCGACCGATTCTCACAAGGGGGGTTTAAGGGTTTTATTTTGTATTTATAAGCCTCAATATAAATCCTAGATAATTCCTAATTAGTATTTGTTTCCAATTACAACTCTTTTTTTTCCTTTTCCTTTTCTTTTATCCAAAACCTGCCGAATGGCCCTCTTATATATATTTTTTTATATTTTGTTTTATTTATTATTAATTAACTAATTACTTGTATTATCTTAATTTTCTACAAAAACCTAAGCTAATTTGAATAAACCTTTTTACATAAACGCAAATTAATAACTTTCTAAAAATACTTTCTATTTCACAAACTCACTTTCTATAAATAGAAATTCCTTCAAAAACTTTTATATTCTATCAAACTCATTTCCTTCTCAAAGGTCACACTTCTCATTTTAATCCAACACTTAGACATCCACATATTTACCAAAACAACTCTCTCAAAATGCCACTCATTTCCCATTATCACTATAAGTGATCAAAAATGGAAATTTTCCATCAAACAACTCATTCTAATAAAAAATGAGATGAACACGCATCTCAAGTTGATTACTAAACACACAAACAAACCACATAAAGCACAAAATAAGCACACACAAACACTTAGCCAATTCTAACGGATTGACTAACCTGCTCAAAACACGGTTGTCACAACTCTTAAACGTAGAAGCAAACTTTGGCATATAAAGAAGAGTATCCGCGAAGCTAATATCGAAGTGTAATATTTGAAAGATTTAAAGAAACTTCAACATTTGATTATTAGCTTTTTCACGGAGCTTTTGGTCGTTGAGTCTCGAAGGATAAGGTATCGACGGTTTAGGTTTAGATTTTGGAGCAATTTCGGGCTCCGGAATAGGAATTTGGACAACCGGAGGTTGGACGTGTGCGGTACTTTCTGAACTTGTAGTTTGCACTTTGTCCTTTGTCGCCTCGGTTTCACGTTCCACTTCCTTCGGGAGAGGAGAAGAAGTAGGTGGAATTGTAGGTCCATCATAAGCAACACCACTTCGAGTGGTCATAGCTTTCACGTCACCTCTCGGGTTAGCTACGGTATTACTAGGAAGTGACCTCGAACCCGAGGGATTTTTCTTTTGCATTGTAAGATTAGTTAACATGTTCATTATTTGGTTGTTTTGATATTCTATCTTATTGGTTCTTGTATCAAGAGAAGATTTGAATTCATTCCACAATTCCGTCTTCATATTAGTCATTTGAGTTTGCATGGTTCTCAAAGTAGCTTCATTACTTTTCATGTAGTTTGTTAACTCATTCGAAGGTCCAACTTAAGCTTGATAATTTGGAGCTTGAAAATTTAGAGCTTGATAATGGTTGTTTCATTGATTGAAGTTTTGCCCTCTTCCTTGATTGTTTGGAGCTTGATAGTTTCCTTGATTTTAATTGTACCGATTGTAGTTTTGATTTTTTTGCACATTCGGAGGAGGAAAACCGGGAGGTCCTATTTGGTTGCTAGCACGATAATTCGGGTCTCTTTGAGGACAGTATTCGTTACCTCCTTGATTGTAGGTTCTCGTGGCTGCATAAGCATTAAAAGTGTTGCTATCGGTAGCAAGACACTCATAGTATGGATGCGGTCCACCACAAGTGACACAGATCTCATCTACGGCTTTCACGGAATCTTGTTGATTAGCCTTGTTCATAAGCACTAATTCCTTAACGATGTCGATAAGAGCGGTAATATCCGAAGAAGGAGATGAAGAAGAAGTAGTAATACTTACTTTTGAAATAATCGGTTTGTTTCATGAAGTACGTACTTTCGACTAATTCTTAATAATCGTCAAAGCATCTCGAGGTGTACGGTTCAAAACATTACCACCGGCGGCGGCATTTAGAGAATCTTGATCGGATTATGTCAACGCATTGTAAAACATATCGATTTTATGCAATTCTAAAAAACCGTGACGTGGGCATTTACAAAGGAGTTCTTTAAATTGGTCCCATGCCTCACTAAACGTTTCCTCAAACTTTTGTTGAAAATTCGTGATATCGTTCTTGAGATTCGTAGTCTTCGAAGGAGGAAAGAAATAATTTACAAACTTAGAAACGAGATCTTCCCATGTAAGGATAAAACGAGGGGGTTCTTTTTCAAGCCAAATCCGGGCGGCCCCCTCAAGAGAAAATGGGAAAAGCATCAACTTGATAGCATCGTGTGGAACATTTTTGTATTTAAGCGTAGAAGTGATCTTGTTAAACTAACAAATATGAGCATGAGGGTCGTTCCTTTCAAAACCATGAAATTCGCTCGAAGTTACTAATTGAAGTAACCCGACTTTCAACTCAAACTTTTCGGCAAGTATAGCGGGAATAACAATCGCATCTCCGTAACCCTCGGTGGGTGCTTGGAGTAATTCCGACATAGTATGCGTATCCGCCATACTAACAACGGGAGTCTCTACAATAGTTCGAAGCTCGGGTTCGACTATTTGCTTGGAACGTCTATGATTACGTCGCTTCGGAATCGTGGAAGATTCAACAATTAAATTCGATGAAGAGCGAGTGCGCATGCACTAATAAAAAATAAAAAGAAATAAAAAGAAAAATATATATTTTTGCAAACCGATAGTCAAAAGTTTACGGTAGCTCTCTAGAAAATGCACAAAGAAGCGAAGGAGCGGGTAAGCGTGAAGCGTTTAAAAACCTTTTCCTTTCGGGTCGAAGTTCGTAGGATCGACCCTCCCTATACATCTCTTATAGTTTGTTAATATAAAGGTGAGCCGTTTAAACAATTGTCAAAACGATTTCTTTTTTTTTTGTTTTTTAATTTTTTTGGTACTTTCAATACTTTAGGAAAACTATTGTTGGTATTTTAATAATTTCTTAAAAATAAATCAAGAAAAATAAAATATTTTTGTATTTTTTAAAGTTTTATAAAAGAAAATAACTTCACGGAAAAGGGGCTTCAAAACACTAATCTTCAAACTTCAACTCGATATTCGTAACAAACCTCCCCGGCAGCGGCGCCAAAAACTTGATTCGATCAAAACAGTCTATATAAAATATATTATATATCCTAAATATCTCAAATTAGTAATAGTATAGAGAGTATCCCGTTTGATATAAAAATTTCTTGAGGATAAACAATATTTTATCTCCCAGATGTCGTATCCCGACGAAGTGTGAATTGAAAACCTTGTTTCGGTTTGTGATCGCGTGCTTGAATAATCAATATTTTGGATTTTGTATTCTAAACCTAATAACGTAAAGGGAAACCATATAAAGGCACGCTAAACTAGAAATTAAAGCAATTTAAAAATCTAACGACATTTAAAAGAAATTAAAAACTAATTAAAACTAAATAAACTAACTTAATTAACTAAAAATGACAAATTAAAATTCTAAAAACTCAAAATGCAAATTTCTTAGACAAAATGACTTAAAATATTTTTTAAAAGACAGAAAATATTTTTTTGATTTTTTAATCTAATTAAAACTATTTTTTAAACTAAATAATACTAAAAATAAAATTAAAGATACTAAACTTAATCTAAATTTTTTGAGAAAATTCCTAAAAGTACTAGATACTATTCCTAAGATTTACAAAGAAAAACGAAAGAATAAGCTAAAGCCAATAAGCCATGAAAATTCGAATAAGCTGTTAAGCTTAATTCCTAAAGTTACTATAACAATTAAAGGGTGCAAATCGAATAAGTTGTGAAGAGGAGGTCACAGGTTCGAACCTTGTGAATTCCTTTTTGAAAAATTATATTTTTTTTATTTTTCTTTTTGAAAAAGCTAATCTATAAGCTAAAATAGGCACTTTTAATAAATGGACTTTTTGACAGAACCTAATAATAAGCTATAAAAAGCTAAACAAAAGTAACAGTTAGGACTACTTACTACTTAGAAATTAAGCTAAATGATTTGGCTTTTTAGGAACTTAATAAGTAATAAGTAAAGAAAATAAGCTGT
>BQNB010125008.1:3109-19842 GCA_026074375.1 Tanacetum coccineum
GATGCAAAAACAAATTTTCAAAATGTTTCATCAAATGACAATAACAAATGGAAATCTTCTTCGTCAACAAGATTTAAAACTTCACATGAAACACCGAGTTTCAAAAATCAATGGAAAATCAAAAGCAATTTTAAATCTCCGTTGATTCCACGAGAATTTTTTTCAAATGAAACACCGGTTTCAAGCTCTCGTTGGAACTCAACATCTTTACATCGACTTGACACAACTTTCAATTGGTTTTCAAAATTTGGTAAACCCGTTAGCACCGTGCTTAAATGGGTTTCAAAGGTTGTTGTCTAAATTTGATGTCAATGGTTTGTAATCAAATGTCAGATTACAACCCTGCTTCAAATAAAGGAAAGTGTATATTTTGTGCATTTATCCTAACAACGAGAAGCTTTCACCTTCTCGGACTTGAGTTTAGCGAAATTGTTGAACACAATTTTTCAAGATTTTATCAAAAAGATTTTTCAAAATCTTTCAAAAATTGTGTGTTCAACACTCTCTTCTCTCGATACTTTGAAAATTCAAACCAATTTTATAAATGGATCAATTTTTGAGGGGGGGTTTTTTAAAAAAATCAAATGCCTTTAATGTTGTTGGATACATCTCATAAAAGTCAAAATTTATGTATCCAAAACATTCAATGGATTCAAAAATGGTTCTTCAGTGATATACCAAGGCATCTGAACTCTATCCCTCAATATAATTGCAGTGGCATTCAAAATGAAGTGTTTTATTATTGAGGGGGGTATAAAGGAAAATGTTTTGAACAAATGAATAATAATCGAGTTAAAAGTAGTTGCTGACAAGTGTGTTTATATCGATAAACGAGCAAATGGTGAAGATTGTGTCCGGTTACGACCGTTTCCTGAAATTAACAGGATGAGGAGTGAGCAATCTACTGACCATACGTTTTAGATATCAACATACTTTGACGTAACTATTTTTCAAATTTGTTTAGAACATTCAAAAAGGTTCCAAATGATAATCATGCTATATCCGTTTTCTCCCATGTGTTTTCAAAATCTCATATAGCTATTTTAATCCATTGATATCAAAAATATCATATGGTATGCTATTTTTGAGGGGGAGAAAATTAGATTAAAATGTGATCAAGAAAGATAAATGCTTAAGTGTGTGGAATAACAAAGTGATCTAAAAGACTCAAAGTGCAATCAACTCTTTCCTCCATGTGCAAAATAATTTTGAATAAAATAATTTTGAATATCGATGCACATGCGTAGGGGGTATTTCTCAAAAGTGGAACATTCAAAGTGTTAAATGTTTTAATTTATATCAAACACTTTGATTGATTTTCAAATGGTTTTATGGTTTCGATCTTAAATACCCATCAACCAACTACCTCACGATGATCAAAGAAGAAATAAGGTGGTAAGGTTAGGTATTATCCCATGATCCAACCAAAACCAGAGGGGTCTACCCAGGGACATTCCATAGATAGAATATAAGTCCTTAAGTATGATGGAGTTTAATGTGAATGGGAATAATGTCAACTAAGGCATGAGCTATCATCGGAACAATCACAACATGATGATAGTAATGACGTCTTAGTGGACATTGAAGGGGTTGAAGAATGAAAAAGAAATGATGTGAAAAGAAAGAAGCCCTTCACAAACATTAGGCAGAAACCGGGTCAATACATAATCTATCGACTATCACAAAGATAATATTTGGTATTGAAGAAAGACATCATGGACCCAGTGATGCAATGCACAACCCTTCCCAGCCACTCAAGATTCTCTCAAAAGAATTCTTGTTTCATTGTCACGGAGATTAAACGCATAATCTATTGACATCTCACTCTGAGATTGTTGATATTGAAAAGGTGGCAGTCTGCTCCAGCCTCCGATCACTAAAACCAAAGAGCACTAATTGAGTCTAGAGCCAAATGAGATCATATCATCAAATCTCACATAGGATACAAAAGTACATTTATATTAAACATTAATGATACAAAAGGTACAAGAGTCGCTTATATGTCTATATAACATTGCATGTCTTTGTGACATTGCCGGAACATTCAAGAGTGATACTTAAATTAAGTATTTCATAATGATTGAATGGAAATCCTACCAGTGCTAACATCAAGCCAACGCTGAACGTAGGTCACTAATTTGAAAATGATTGTTTAATGATTCAATTAGTGTTAACTAGTAATCTAAGTGATCTAGTAGTTATCGTGTTTTTTCGGAATTTGTTTTCGAAAAACACAAACAACATTTCCTTGATTCATTCAAGTAAAGTGTTGGATTACCAAGGTTACTTATGATGTCACAATATTGATAAGGGGAGATTGTTGGAATTGAAATTAGCAGTTGACTCTCATGATTAGACCGCACTTCACACATGACTTCACTATCGAATATTCAGGCATAACAAGATTATAATTATGTTTGATGGTCATCCAATATAATCAGGGGGAAGAGAAGTGTTCTGTCTGAATATTTCGATAGAGCGCAACAATTAGGGGGAAGAAATGTGTACATCTGGGACTTAATTGACTTTGGTGTATATAACATAGTGCAACAATTAGGGGGAAAACATGTGTACATCCGGGACTTAATTGACTTTGGTGAATACATAATCTGGGACTTAATTGATTTGGAGGTTATAGTTTTCGGGACTTAATTGACCTGGAGGTTATAGTTTCTATCTTCTATGAGTTGTTTGTGTGAAGTATGTGCATACGAATGGTTGTTCGTTTGGGGGGAAGCAGCTGAACTGATTGTGGTCATGTGGTATGAACTGGGGGGAAGTCAACTCAGGACAACATCAACAACATCTCTACCTTTCAGAAGCATGAACACCGTCATATTCATACCTTCATACCTCATACTCAAAGTTTAAAGATACATTTCCGCAACTCTGATAAATCAAAGAACTTCCTCAAATCATCAAGTTGTTGTTCAAGACAAAAGCTCTACATGAGGAAGATTGTAAGCTGTCAATAAAGTATGAGTATGTTGGTCAAAAGCTTCAAAGGATAAATCAAGATGGATTCACGGTAAAGAATGATGATATGAAAAGATGTCAAAGGAAAAGACAAAAAGGAAAATGGAAAGATCAAGATCACTAGAGCATGATTGGTACAAGACCACTATTACACATCAAGACTCAAGACAAACTAGCATTAAAGATTAAAGATCAAGGTCACAAGAGAGATCTCAATGATCATCCTTTAGGGAGAGATTGTTACGAATAAGAAAATGAAGATCATTAATGCCATCAAAGAGAGATCTCAATGATCGTCCTTTGGGGGAAGATTGTTAGGAATGATAAAAGTGACGATCTTATTGAGATAAAAGTCTTATAATAAATAGAGAAATAATATTATGTAATAGGTTAGGTGATAGGCTTGTGACTTAAATAAAGTCACGAGACCTGACAAATAGCTAAAAGCTAAGAAACAAGAGCTCCTTGCTCTTCCTTGTAATTGGGTATAAATACCCCACCACCACCTTATTAGTGGGGGGTCTCCTAAGTGTCTTCTAATCTCATTCTAATCTTTTCTCTAATCCTCCTCCTCCCTCTTTCTCTCTCTACTTTCTAATCTTTCTCTCTCTAGAATAAACACATACGCAACACCTAAACATATACTTTATTGCTTATTGATCCTAAATTCAAGACCTAACAGTTTTTTGACATTCCTAGGTTGTCTCACAAACCTACCTCTTCTCTTGAAGAACTTCTTGAAGTCTCTAAATGCCATGGCGTACTTTTCGTCTTTACTTTTGGAAGTCGAACACTCCTCATCACTAGATTCCTTCTTAGCCTTTAAAGCAAGAGATTTTCTTTCTCCTTTAGCTTTGACTATTTTAGAATCTTTCTTGATGATCATCTCATGGACTTTTAGATTTCCAATGAGTTCATCAAGGGATAGTGACGTTAAGTCTTTTGACTCTTCAATTGTCGTGACCTTTGCTCTCCATTTAGGATGTAGAGCCCTAAGAAACTTCCTAACATAGTTCTTGCTAGAGTAACCTTCATCAAGAGCTTTTAGAGTAGTAATAATAGTATTAAATCTAGCAAAAGCACTATCTATAGATTCGTCTTTAGAAATGAAGAATTATTTATATTGTTGTACCAAAAGGTCAATCTTGTTATCTTTGACTTGGCTATTACCTTGATGGGTGATTAACAAATTTTTCCAAATTTCTTTTGCCGTATTACACATGAAAATTCTTTCATATTCTTTCTAGGCAAAGCATTGTAAATAACCATTTTGGCTTCGTTATTTTCCGCAAGCCTCTTTTTAAGATCATCGCTTTGTTTTTCAAAAGGGATAACCTCATCTAATTTGGTTTTCAAATTTTGTTCAATAAATTGAAAATCACTATTGGTAATAACATGTCAAAGATCAAGATCTTTTGATTTAACATATGTTTCGAATCTAATTTTCCAATAAATAAAACTATCACTTTCAAAGAGTGGTGGTCTTTGCATGGATTGCCCTTCTAGATATTTGTCGGAATCCATAGATCGATCCAAGTTTTAAAATACAGTATATTATAAAAATCTTGAGTGACCTCGGCTTCTGATACCAAATTGTGAAAACTAGAAGGGGGGTTGAATAGTCTACAGGTTAATTAGCGTTTTAAAATTTTAATTTTAAAATTGTTAGATTCGAGTATATGCTTAATCAATCAACAATATGAACCAATCAGATAATTATCTACATTGTAATAACTAACACAACCAATCATAAGAGATAAAGGAAAGAAACGATCACACCAAGACACCAAGAATTATAGTGGTTTGGCTACGAATCTCTCTCGCCCTACATCCACACCCTGAGTAATCTGAACATCGAGATCTATCACTATGCAACAAGCTCCCTTCAGGCGTAGAGAAACCGTTTAAACGTTCGCTTACGTATTTTTCTGTACTAACAGTAAGCTAAATGTCGAGTCCTAATCTTAGCTAGAACCAATCTACCACTTTACAAACTCTACCCAATCACAAGATCTACAATATCATATTTACACACTATTCGATTCACACAATCACACAACATAATTAAAATAGAGATTTGGATCTTAGAAGAAGAGAGGAGAAATCACTAATCTATAACACTTCGTTTCTTGATGAATACGAGTGTTCTTCTCTTGCACTTGATAGAAGGAGGAAGAAGGTAGAAGATGAGATTTGATCACTTGAAACAAGATTAAACTATGTTAGTGATCAAGAGATTTAGTGAGAGAAAGAACGTTTTTAAAGAGAGAAAGATAGCTGGAAAATTCGTGCAAAGAGGTATGTTTTTCTGCTGAGAATAGTACAGTATTTATAGCCAGGAAATTCCAACGAAATCTGGTGGCGGTCCCGGCTGACCCAGATATATCTGGGGGCCGCCAAGCCACTAAGGGGGGCGCCACTAGACTGACACTCCCTTTTTTGTCTTTTTGTGGGAAATGTTGATCCTGGTATGTTATTTTCTGTTTTGAGGGAAAAACTGAATTCAAATTTATGTTTTTAAATAAAACATTATTTATATTAATAAAAATATTTTGTGTATTTTGTAAAAAATAGTTTGTAGAAATATGATGGTTAAGAAGAAAAAATTATTTTCTTGATCATTAATCATGTTTAATGATTTGTTTAACCATACCTTAAGTGATTTATGTCGAAATGGAAGTTTACGATTAATAACATGTAAACGTTTACTTTTATCGTGAATGTTTTTATATTTTGTCATCTTCAAAACGTAGAGGAGTCGACAAATATAAATAACGTTTTTAGGCATTATTTATATTAACAGATTGCCCTAAGCTCATGACACTGAAGCTACAACAATGTATGTGTGCAAATTCATGCAAAAAATAATCTAACAGTGTAGATGTTCAACCTGCAACATCTAAAATCCGATATGGTATACGTCCATTTTACAAGTAAGCATGACTTACTCGGACGAGGATGTCAATCCCAAATAGATCTATTTATAACACACGCGCTTACACAAAGTAATTAACAGTTCATGATACTGGGCATAATGGGATATCGCTACTTAGGCAACTCGTAATATGTTTAAAAGAGTACTTGCGTCCAAATGTAAAACAAGGCATGTATCTCACCCCGAGATTTGTAAAGTATTGTTAAACAAGTAAAGTGGGGCTATAAACTCACCGAAAGTGATGGAATTGATTTTAGAAAAATCAACAAGGAATGGCGTTGTAAAGGACCGGTATGCAACCTATTTAATAATAGGTCGATTTAGAATAATGCATGTAAATATAAAACAATGCACTATATTTTATCTTGTTATATCACCATCTAGTAGTTTAGTCTTAGCTTATTAATCAAAATAATGATTACGTTAACTTTACGACTTTTATTATTTTTACAACGACTATATATATATAGTCTGATTAATCTATAAAATAATATTTATAAAGTTTAAAACGCGTATAAATATTATATAAGTGATGCTATATTATTTCCTAAGGTTTTTATAGTCCAAACGGACCCGAAAACGTCCGAAAACACAATTTACTATTCCTAACAGCTTTGACGTTATATAAAAATGTGCGTAGAAAATTTATGGTAATTTCAGGAAAAAAAATAGTCCAAGTTTGATTAAGAATAACTCTTCCATTTTACACTTTCAGGCTTTAAAACTAGCATTATTTAACCGAAAATCATTCTGAGCAAATTTCTAGTTTTATACTTAAGCCGGTTCGGACCCGAAAGTGGTCAAAATCACGAAAACTAAATCTGCCAGATTATATAGAAAAACTGCATTTGCCGGTATTGTTACAAATCTTGTTTTGACCATATCGTCTTCGTTTTACATCCGTTTTTCGCGTTCTTTATGTCCACGGATTCGTATTAAGGTGTACTAACATATTTTTGAGGTTTTAGCTAGTCACAAAGTCCCTAACTTTTTGTTTGGTGTCAGCTGTTAAGGGAGGGTATTTATACCTTCCAAAAACTTTAATCTAACCTCATTTTTTACAAAACAACAACCTCTGATCTAACCACTTCAACCTCCTTCACAATCAACACATCTAAACTAACATAATCCCATCCAACACTTCACAATAATATGAAATAACTTATAAAACCAAATAAGCTAGATTATGAATAACAAACTTGATAACATATTTAATAATCATAAGTAAGTATTGTTCTTGATTTCTTTGAAAATGTTTATAAAAGTTTACTAGTTAGTGATATAACATATAATCATGATGTTCATATGTAAAAGTAAATAATGTAAGTATAGAAACGTGTATAAACAAAATCAAGATGAATAAGAATTACAAGAGTGGGTAGAGTATGCTTACAAAGCTTATGAACACAAAATGAAACCTAGGCTTTGATTTTTAACCCAAGAACTTAATAAAAACCCCAACTTAAATAATAAAACTCTAACTTATTTCTTGAAACCCAAGCTTGAAAACACCTTGAAACACCTTAGATATTAACCTTTAACACACTAGATTGCTTGTAATATCAAGAAAATAGAAAACAAATGGGGATTTTGTTATGGCTTTTGAGTTGTGGCTTATGTTGGGAGAGAAAGAGAGTTTTGGTGGTTTTGCTAGTTATCAAATGAGAGTATAAATTGTGAAGTAAATATAAGGAGTGACTATCAAAATATCTAGGAGACATAAAGTACCAATCCTTCTATGAAATCAAGGGGTGTGGGTTTTTGTAAGGATGGAGAGGGGGAGGATATGGTTGTGTAAAAGAGTTGATGAAAGTTGGTATTGATAATGCATTAAGTAGATATTTAGCACATGGTATAATCTAGAACAACAATGGTATTTGTTTGTGTATTAATAAGGGTGGCCGGTTTTGGTTATGTTTATGGGTAGGAATTTAATAAATTTTGGGTATTGTGTATAATTGTGGGTATTTGGTTAAGTGTAGAAAGGTGGTGGAGTTTACATGCATGTATGAATGCTAAATATTACTAAACATAAACATTTTACGTAACATATAAAAATAAAATACACAAAGTTATAAATTATCTTCGTAATAATTATATAACACTTGGTTGAAGTAAAATTTTATTCGTTCAATGCTGGTTTACGTTGATTGTTGATTTTCGGTTTACACGATTTAACTTAACGGTTGAAATTAAAAGAAAAGACGTAAAAGTTCAAAGTAAATAGTTTTGAGTTTATTGACGTAAAATGACCTAAAATTGTGGATTGTCACAAAATCCCGTGAAACATTAACTTGTTTTTCCCGGTTTTGTCAAGAATTGTAAAATCCCGTGTAGTTTAAAGAATTAAAACACTTAGAGACAAACTTAATTAAACATCAATTTTTTTCTACCACCGTCTTCCGATCAAACAAGTATCTTTAATCATACATATTTCTCATTGACGTCTCTTGATGATAAAGCAATTCTTTCGGGGGCTGACAAAATACGTCCACCCATGTTGGAAAAGGATATGTATGATTCTTGAAATGCTTAATGAAAAAATACTATACATGATGAATTAGGAATACATGGAAGAATGATTCTTGAATCCGTTATAAAATGGTCCACTCTATATGGCCTTCATTTGAGGAAAATTTGTTGTGCACAGACCATAAGGAACTATGCTGAGTTATCTGTACTACGGGAAGCAATTCTATGCTGATTGTTGATGATATCAGGGCCAACAATTATCATTCTCCCAAGGCACTACCAACTGGGTCTATGCTGGTTAGCTATCATAAGTCATGCCAAGGAACTTTGGAAACAATGAATTCATCTTCTCCTGCAAGGAACTTCATTGAATAAACAGGAAATGGGAGTGTAAGCTTTTTATGATGAATTTGATCAAGTTTTGCTTTTTAAGAAGGGGGGGAAATATCTTTGTAATTCTACTAGAGATTTTCATTGCTACTCATGACATTGAACACTCTACTCAACATTGAAACTGGACTAATTTTAAGTGAACGCAAAGTTTTTTAATACTCTCCCTCCTGAGTTGAGCAAATTTGTAACTGATGTCAAACTGGTTCAGGATTTGCACACGACTAACATTGATCAGCTTTATGCTTATTTAGGAAAACATGAATTTCATGCAAATGAGGTTCGTTTAATGCATGAACACAACTCAGATTTGCTTGCTTTGGTTGCATCCCATCAGATGGCCCAGTCTCCTTATCAAACTCATCAAAACTCATACCAAAACACTCAATTTCAATCATAAGTTTCACCATATCAGTCCCCGCAGTATTGGTCACCTTATCAGTCTCAACAATACTCAACTCATCAATCATCGAGTAGGGCTTTGAAACTTACCTCAAATAGGTAATACAATCGGGAAAAATAACGCAAGTGCAAATATAGCTCGAGTCCTAACCGCGACCTAATTAAATAACGAGGCGCTTTATGTTTACAATATGAGTGTACCAAATACATATGAGTTTTGTAAATATTTTTATCACCCTAATATGGTTGTGTGTAAGGTTTTTTAAGTTTCAAATATCCATTATAACCAAATTTACAAGATATCCGTTCCCTGCACAATACAAATGCAAACATACACATACAATGTATATTTGGTATGTTTTTATTCTTTTAAGTTCGCTTTAAATGGAAAATGGTATGTGTAATTAAACACATATCAGTTATCTTTCCAACCACGTAAGCCGCGTAAACTGAATCAAAATTTAAAGGGTCTATATGGGTCTCACAAGACATAAAGGTTCGGTTGTGTAACATTTCGTGTTTTCATGTCATTTTACGACGTCAATTATTTCATTAAATTTTTTTTGTTTTCGTCTCGTACGCGTTTACTTTTAATTCCTATTATATAGTTAAATCGCGTAAACTAAAAATTTTCATTTAACGTAAACAGGCACCAAACAAATTAAAGTTTTCGTCAAGCAAGCATTATTTTTTTTTCTTTTTTTTACGAAAGTAATTATTTTTTTTTTATATTTTATTTTCATTGGTTACGTAAAACGTTTACGTTTCGCAATTTAAATTACGTTTAGGCATACGCGGAACCACCATAATTAATCTACGCTTCAACAAATACCCATTTTATTCCCAATACTCAAAGTTTTATAAACTTTACCCATGTTATCAAGCTAGCCAATTTTCTCATAAAAGAATTAAACCAAGACATACCATTTACAAGTGTGCACTTTATGATTAAAACTACATAAAAAAAACTTCATGAAATACTAGATAAATATCAAGATATCAAAATGCAACTAGTACTCCCTCTCTTTCCAAATTTTCGGATGAAAATATTGTCCCAAGGGGACAATGAGCTCACAATTAATTAACTAGTACCATGTACAAACCTAGGATGATTAATGCTTAGCCATGAACTAGAAACATTGACCACTATTCTTCCATGTTTCCCTCCCCATGTTTTCCTAAGTCTTGGTCTTTCTATAAGCAATATTGACTAGCTTATTTGATATATATGCAAGTATACTAGCAAAGATACAATACACTCTCATTTCCTTAGTAAAATTTTCATAAAATCCTCTCTTTTGCTTCCTTACCCACGTCCCAACTATAAATCTCAAGAAACAATTCATAATCTTTTATTTTGCAAGCATACAAGTAGTCTATGTTGATATTTAAGGTATTATTTAAGGTGTTTGGAAGCTTGGGTTTTGATCTTTAAGGTTAATCTTGTGTTCTTCACCATCTTGCATTCTTCTAAGGTCTTCTAAACTCAATCTTGTCAATACTTTATTTACATATTATACATACTAGTTATCTTGTTAATCACCACTTAGGGTTTGGTTTCCTTGAGCTTACAAAATAAAGTGTACATATATGATATTCAAACTATGTATCATGTAGTGATATGATGCTTAAAAATACAAAAGACACACTATTATAAGTATGGATTAACTTATAAAGATCATGGATAAATTTTCTTGTTTAAAGTTAATTACAAAGTTATATAAACATAAAGGACATTATTCTTGGACTAAATGGACTTATATATGAGGACATAATATTATAGACTTAAATTAACACATGTTAGTGTATTAATCCTAATAGAGGATTGTAGTATTTTATTTAGTTTTAAAAAATTATAAAAACAATTTTTATAAACTTTTATAAATATCTATTGTTTTAAACTCAAAAATAAAACGTTTATTTTACATTTTATAAAAATACTACATGTCACAAGGATCGTAAGCATATAAAGAACTCGATAAATCGAGTGGAGTTATAACGAAAGATAGTTACGACTATAAATCGAAGTTTACGTAAGAAGTTATTTTATAAAAGTAATTTATAAAAAACTGACTACTGGTCTCATTAACATCGTGGAGGATAGAAAATATTTTAGTTAAAATTGAAACTTTTAATTACGAAGACGTTGCTCGAAAGAATCACTAAATATCGAAGTTAATACGAGTAAGATGCGTCCGTTTCAAAGATGCGACATTAATTTATATATAAGCGTGGAAACCATGCGCGTTTCAGCAGCTGCTGAAGCTCACTTTCGAGGGCCTTCGGGTCCGATTGAGTCGAAGTGTAAAACTACAAAGTTGTTCGGAACGACATTTTACATAAACCTACCGATTTTCATAATTTTCGGATGTATAGTTTGTAAACTAGACACTTTTCCTGACATGAATAGTGTTGGTTCGTTTTTTTTATAAAAATTTACGAAACATTTTGGAATCACTTATATAATATCTATACAAGTTTTAACATTATAAATATTATTTTACACGACGATCGAACTATTTATACGGTAACATTATGTAAGTAATAAAAACATTAAATCAAGTGTTTTGGCGAATAATTAAATTATTGGACAGGTATACTATTTTACAAATACAAATACATGGATATTATTTAGCAAGTACGATTTAAATATCGTTTCGACTTATAAATTAAACAAAAAGTATTAGTTGGTGGTGTAACATTATAACTTGTGATGTAGTATTTATTATAATTACATTATACTTATACGACCTATATTTAATTAGGTCGCACTCGGTCTACGTGACGTGTTAACTCATTCGATGTTCACTATCCGTTCATTTCCTGAGGTGAGTTCATAGCCCCACCTTTTCTCTTTTAATGGTTTTCATAAACTGTTTTCGGGGTGAGAATACGTGCTTGTTTTACTACATAAACTTATTGATTTCTATACGTAAGCGTTACCTGACTATTTTCACTAAAGCTTGATTTGTTTACTACATGATTTGAGATCACTGAATACCTATATTTGAAACCGTGGATTTTGGACATGATTGTATTTACTTTGGACACAAAGTGTTTTCAAATTGGTATGTATCCAGATTACTGCCTGATGTTATTGCCTAAAGAGCCACGAAACTGGGGCGCAAATCCTTATCATTACGAATACTGGTGAAACATCCTTTATTAATTACGAATACTGGTGCAAAATCCTTATAATTACGACTACTGGTGCAATTTTCCTTATAATTACGAATACTGGTGCAAATCCTTATATTACGAATCGGGTGCCAATTCCTTAAATTACGAATACGCTTCAGTTTCATGAGCTTAGCGCAATAATACCTATTTCGGACTATGGAATACGTACATAGTCTGCTATTACTTGTTTTGGACTTCGGAATACGTACTTAGTCCACCATTACTTAAGTCTTGTGGTCCACTTTTAAATACTTCTTGATTTTATTAAATCACTATTCGGATTTCCTAAATAATACTTTGAAATACTGTAACGCTACTTTTCTTCTGAAATATTTCTTAAATTATTTCAATACTGCTTTTACTTAAACCTATGAATTCACCAACATTATTGTTGACGTTTTGCATGTATTTTCTCAGGTTATTATTTTGCTAGCTGAGCATTGGGAGCATTTGAGTCGCGCGGATATATTTTTGAAGGCTTAATAACTTGAGTACCATTCGACAAACGTTTTAAACAAAATGTATTTATTGCAATTATTAATTGGGACCCTTTGTAAACTCCGCTTATATATATCACATGTGAAATTTACTTTAAACGTCTCTTTTGAGGTCGTTTTCTGTGACTTGTGCGTATGGACTATGAAGTAGCACCCCATAGTGGTATTCCGCTGCGTTGTGATTTTTGGGGGGTGTTATAGGCTGTCTTTTGGAAAGTTTGTTTTGCTGATTTTGTTTTAGTCATAACTCACTCAATTTTTATCCTCTAGACTCGATTCAACTTGTTGAGATTAAGTTAAGGTCTTATCTAAAAAAGTCTCAACTGGCTCAAAATGCCAAACTACTCTTAAGGGGCTCATAATTACGCTCAAAGTCAATAACTTAGATTTGCATACTAATCTTGTAAAAATCATTCAAAAATGTAAACGAATCTGAATTCTTTTGGGCACCTCCAGAAATTTAGCTAACACATTATATTATGAGAATATGAAAAGATTTTTGCTCATAGACTACCCTAGAGTGGTGGTTACAAGCACATAAGACAACCCTAAAATCTGCTCAATTTTAAGTTTCACAAAATAACTTTTTAATCAACTTTCTCTTATACACAAACATACTAAGGAGGTATAAATCATAAATGAGATGTGTAAAGTGTATGTAAACATGAAAAATATGATACTTACAATGATGGATGAAGATGGATGCTCAAGTATGCAAGATTTCTCCAAAACAACTAAGAAACCCTAGTTTTATCACCCAAATCACTAGCTAAATGTTTCCCAAGTTCAAACCCTTGCAAGAACACTTGATATAACTTTGAAATGACTATGGTAGAAGGGTGTTTTTGCCAAAAATTAGGAGAAAATTGTGTATGTGTTTGTGAGTTTGAATTGTGGTCAATAGTTAGTCACAAGTCTTGGTTAATGTAGAAGCATTTTAGGTAACTTTGAATGGCATTTATGTTGTCACATGTTTATGTAAGTCTCAACTGAGCCATGAAATCTTGGAGGGTTGTGGAGTGGTGTATAGGGTCGACCAAAATGACCTAGGAAGGAGAGGAGAAAAGTTAACCAAAGTATTAACGATTTGTGTTATGCATGAGTAAGTAATTGATACTTTTCAAGCCAAGAAAGCATTTATCTACATACTCTTTATAGTAAATGATTTCTAGAAGGTTTAGGGGGGGAGGAAATGTAGTTTTGGAAAGTATAAGTATTAGTTGTGTAATTACTTCAAATGTAGTGAGGGTATTAGGTAAGTTTTGTATACATGCATGTAAATGCAAGTTGGAGTACTGTGTCTCTAGATATCTGTATTGAAAAAGTTCATCACAATCAAAGGAGTAGTTCGCGGCTAGGGACGGCGAGACCTGGAGTCTGTTCTGTGGCAGGTTGGGTTTGTCTAGTAGTGCGATGGTGAGAGTGAGGGAGGAGGACAGGAAAGTACTACGTGACCAAATTGACCTAGGAAGGAGAGGAGAAAAGTTAACCAAAGTATAACGATTTTGTGTTATGCATGAGGTAAGTAATTGATACTTTTCAAGCCAAGAAAGCATTTTATCTACATACTCTTTATATAAATATTTCTAGAAGGTTTTAGGGGGTAGAAGTGTAGTTTGAGAGATATTAAGTATTATTGTGTAATTACTTCAAAGGTAGGGGGGGAATGGGTAAGTTGTGCATGCTTCAGTCGTAAATGCAAGTTTACATGACTCTCGTAAAATTGGTAAAACCGAAGCAAATGACTTGGTAAAATATGCTCAATTAAGAGTAATAATATACTTGTTATATAGTAAACTACACGTATCTAAAGACGAAATTCGTTCAAAGTTAATTTTCGTTATGCGCGTGTAAACTCACCGTTATACGTTAAATTAAGTTTTCAAGTGTGCAAAGTAAAACTGTTCAAGTTAACGGGTAAAAGCAACCCTAAAAAAAAACATTGTCACAATAAACGGAATATCATTAACTTGGGGGGCAGAACTTATGGGAAGATATTTTGTTTATTTTTAGAGAAATAGGATAAATTGAATTGATCTTTGGGGGAAACGTTTCATTGTTGAGGCTCTAGGTTTTTGAGTAGAAGACGTTAGGCTTTTTCAGTTGACTTCTACAATTCGCACAGTGTCATCATAAAAATAATAGGAGAGTTAATTTCATATTTCTCCTTCTTTTTACAATTAATTTACTCAAATTACAAAATATTGGAATGCATAATTTTATCATATTTTTTATACAATGTATGGGAAATATAAATATTTATGGTGAAAAGAAAATGAGAGTATAAAATTGCCGGGGGGGGGGGGGGGGGGGGGTGGGGGTTTGGGAGTGGTTTGTTATTTTTATGGGATTATAAACTTTGTTTATTAATGATATGAGATAGTGTAATGACATCATCAAATTTTAATTACAAAAATAGATCTATTGTCAAGAGACATCATCCAAATAGCAATTAGATTTAGCTAACTAATAAAATAGGACACCCTAATTAAAATAATATAATTTTTTTTAATAATATAACAAGCAAAAAAAACCGCGCGTTTGCGGCGGGGCCATATTTTTTTTTTTTTTTGGGCCTTAAATTCAATTTGAATGAATATTGAAATGAAAATGTGACCACAGGCGAAGTTATTTGGGGATGCAACACATATCGAACTCAGCCCAACAAAAATATCAATTGAGTCCATTATACTGAAAATATATCGTGCCCATGTGTGCTTACCCTCCCATTTCCATTTGTTCAAGTCCAGTCCACATTTGAATGTAATTGATAGATTTTAGATCACCTTAGGGCAACAAATAACCCATATCCTATTTCACACGCAGTCACACAAACAAAATTGAACCGTATCTCTTCTTAGAAAAAACCATTGACTACACACAGCTCATTCTCAGACTTTTGATAGTAAACCTGATATCCAACGCTCACAAATCACGCCTAACATTCAACCTCTTCTATCCTTCATCTTAATCAAACTGTAACAACAACTAAAAGAAAATCCCACTCGAAACACATCTTTTCGAAACTCCCAAGAGTTCAAAAGTTTGTGGCTTCAAGATCATTTTGAATGGTCTCGGGTAGGTTTATTGCATGGGTTTTTTTTGTTTGTTGTTTTTGTCAGTGAAGATCAATGATGAGTATTCTTCTTGATTTTGTTTTCCAATTTGATTTCGAGTCGTGATTTGTGTGGTAAAGATGGTTTGTGGTTTGGGTTTGATGGGTTAGGTTAAGTGTATGCAAGTAAAAAAAACCAATTTGGGTTGATTGTCTTTGGATGAGGTTGTGTTTTTATTTTGTTTTGAGTCTTTGTTGAGATGGGGGTTGGCCGGCCGAAATACCAGGCACTTTTTTTGGACTTAATTGGATGAACAGTAGCAAAGGGGAGAAGTGCACTGGATTTGGGGCAAGACCTTTGGGCCGAAGTTAGCCCAAATAATTGTTACTGTAGCACCTGTAACATTCCGTATTTTCAGGTCATTTACGACGTCATCTATTTCACTATATATTTTTTTTCTTTCCGTCTCGTACGCGTTTGCCTTTAATTCTTATTATATAATTAAACCGTGTAAGCTAAAAATTATCATTTAATGTAAGCGGGCACCAAACAAATTAAAGTTTACGTCAAGCAAGCATTAATTTTTTTTTACAAAAGTAATTATTATCTTTTATATTTTTTTTTACGTAAAGTGTTTACGTTTCGTGACAAATTAAGTTTTGGCATTTTCGGAAACACCAAAATTTATCTACGCTTCAACAAATAACCATTTTTATTTCCGATGATCAAAGTTTTATAAAACTTAAACTTTACCCATGGTACCCATTCGTGTCGTTCCACATTAATTAACCAACCAAGACTTATACTTTGCAAGATATCATTTTT
>BQNB010125009.1:0-19842 GCA_026074375.1 Tanacetum coccineum
AGAGTATATAATCTCTAAAGCATTTTTAATTCTCAAAAGAATTCGACTTGATAGTGTCATCGTATGTTATTATGTCGAGTATTGTTATATCCTCTTACATTTTATTTTTACTCTTTATCTTATCCACATAAAAATATTACAAGTGTTTTCTATTCATTATCTCTCTTCATCTGAATCGTCAGTTTTTCACATGAGTAATTATAAAAATATGTACGAAAATTATATAGCACACTCTTATTTGATTTTTCTCAAATACAAACGGGTACCATTATTGGTACTCCTCGTGGCCCATCATGTTTTGTACTTTCAACAACTTATAACACCCTTTTAATTTATGTTTATAGTGCAACATAGCTTTTTTTATTATTTTATGTGCCATACTTTTTTCCAGTTATGTACTTTTGATTTATTTAACTTTATATTTTTTGTTCCGCACTTTTTGTTTCACAGTTTTATAATATAAACAAAAATAATAAAAACAAAAAACATGAAAGAAAGGTACAAATAGTATTTTTGAAGAGATTTTAATAACATATCCCTGGGGTTGTAAAAGAACTGGACGAACACGAGCGGAGCCTTGTTCATGTTCGTTTGTTTAATTTTTACCGAACAAATAAACGGACGTGAACACTTAAGCGGACGAATTTTTTTCATGTTCGTTTATTAAGAAAATGAGTTGTTCATGTTCGTTCATTAAGAAACTAAACGACCCCTAAACGAACATAAACGATCGAACATAGATGAACGTAGACAAACAAACATAAAATTAATTAAAATTATGCATAATATTTTGTTTTATAAGTGTTGTTTTGTTTAAACATGCCAATTTTAAAATTGTACAACTAAAAGATATGATATACGAACATAAACAAAGAAACGAACATAAGCGAACGCTAACGAACGTATAACCGGACGTTCACGAACATAAATGAACGGGTGCGACTTTTGTCCTTGTTCGTTCATTTAAATAAACGAACGTAAAATATTGTTCATGCTCATTCATTTAATAAATAAACGAACATGAAAATTCATTTTACCGAACGATTATAAATGTTCACTTAACGTGTGGTTTACGAACCTCTACTCTCTTCGTCCCAAAATTATAGTCCCCCGATAAAAAACACACAGTTTAAAAAAGTGCATTTATTACTGTTTTCCCTTTCTTACTTTTTAGCAGAATGACAGTTTTACCTTTAGCTAATTTATTAAAGTCTTCTTTAAAGTTTATCATAATTTTAAACAAGGGTAATATAGTAAACTTAATGAAACTTTCCTATCTATTTTTAGTAGTGGACAATTAAATTAGGACATAAAAAAACGTGAACAATAATTTTGAGACATAAAGAGTAAATCAATCAATTAATTATGAAAAAGGAGGTGATTTGTACACCATATTTTTTTATCATCCACCGCTAAAGTACACCGTTGAGGTAAATCTTCACACCTTGGAGAAGTTTCCAGATCCGATAGGGCTAGAGTCCTTCGGGTTCCTGAAAGGTATGAGACAGACGCATTAGCCTTGTCTTGGGGGTGTCCCAAGACCAAGCTCCGGCGTAAGGATGAGTAACGGGGTATTCAAATAGATATATATGAGTAGAATGTAGTTGAGAGTGAAGTTAATGCTCCTTGTATGTGTATAAATGAGAGGTATTTATACACATAAGAGGAACAATGTCGGAGTTCTGTTCTTCTACTGTGCCTATACTGTAGAGCATGGACATCTGAGCTATACCTAGTATTCTTGTCAGGTGTCAGATGTACATTGGGAACATAATCCTGTGAAATCGGGGACTGGGTAGTGTGTGGGTTGTTTCGGGATATCCTCTGGAATCTATGCCGGAACCCTCCCGGAAACATCCTTCGGATACCTCTTTCGGGTACCTCTATCGTCATACAACTAATGATGAACACAGTACAACATCCAGATGCACGATTAATGGTGGATGACAAAAAATGGTGTATACAAATCATCTCCCTTATGAAAACGAGACTATAGGGGTCTTTACTAAATTAAGTGGTAATGTAATAAATAAAAGTCTTAGCTAACCACTTATTAGGGAGACTTTAGTTTTAATGAATCCCCCAATTAATAGACATTAAAGATTGAGCCCACTCATTAAATGGGAATAAGAAAAAAAGAAACACCCCTATATATGTCACGAACTCACACAACAAACTACTCCGTACCTCAAAGTCTCAACTCATGTGTAAATAAAGGTTTGCTCTGACTAATTGCGAGTAATCCAAAACAAGGACAACTATCATTTTTGTATTTTAAAATGAGGTAGGTTATAAAAACCTCTCTAAAAAGGTCATTTGTATCTTTTGATTTTTGGTTTTTTTTTAATTTTTTAAATTTTATTTTTATTTTTATAATTTTGTTTGTGTTACAAAACTGTGAAACGGAAAATACGGAATGAAAATTATAAAGTTTAACAAGTCAAAAGTATTAAACTGTCAAAAAATACGAAATAGAAAATGATAAAAAACTATGTTGGACCGTAAAATAGGGGACAAAAGAAATAAAAAGTACAAAACATATGTACTTTAAGTGGGTCAAAAGGGTAGCGATAGTAGCACCCTTTTAAAATGGGGTAAGTTATACATACCCTCTTAAAAAGCCATTCGTACCCCCTTTGTTTTTATGGTTTTTTTATTTTTTTTAATGTTTATAATTTTCTTTATATTATAAAACTGTGAAACTGAAAATGCGGAATAAAAATTATAAATTTTAACAAGTCAAAAGTATGAAACTGACAAAAAAATACAGAACAAAAACTGATAAAAGACTGTTGCACTGTAAACTGAGAGACAAAAAACATGTTTTTGTACTTTTTGTACCCCCTAAAAAGTCATTCGTACCACCCTGTTTTTTGGGTTTTTTTGTTTTTTTAATTTTTTTTATAATTTTTATAATTTTGCTTATATTATAAAACTGTGAAACTGAAAGTGCGGAATAAAAATTATAAAGTTTAACAAGTCAAAAGTATGAAACTGTAAAAAAATACAGAACAAAACCTGATATAAAACTGCGTTGTACTGTAAAAATGATGATACAAAAAGACTCTTTGTTACTTTTTGGTACTTTTTAGTGGTCGGGTGATACCAATAGTAATAACTTGTATTTTTTTGGGTGCTACTATTGGTACTCCCCCTGGCCCACCGAAAAGTACCAAAAGAGTATCAAAGATTCCTTTTGTCTTCCAAAACAGGGCAACACAGTTTTTTATCAGTTTCTGTTCCGTGTTTTTTGACAGTTTAACACTTTTGACTTGTCAAAATTTATATTTTTCGTTTCGCACTTTTCGTTTCACAGTTTTATAACGTAAATAAAATTATAAAAAAAATAAAAAATAAAAAAAAACACAAAAAACCAGGGGGGTACAAACGGTGTTTTAGAGGGGGTATTAATAACTTACCTCATTTTTTTAGTACTTTATGGTGGGCTAGAAGTGGTATCAATAGTATCACTCTTTAAAATATAGTTTAGTGGTTGAGGTGAGTTATTTTGCATACTAGTTTCTCCCTACATACTAAAGGACAAATCTAGACCATCCATTTCAATAGATTAAAAAGACAAAATTTAAGATTAAAAAAAACATAGAGGGATCAAAAGTGTAAATTTACTAAATCTCACGCTAACCACTCCTTTATTATTTGTAGAGTTGGCAATCTTGCCCAAATTGCAATTAATTAGCCTTTTTGACATTTTGTATGTTTTTACGTTTTTTACGTTTTTTATTTTTTTACGTTTTTTTTACCTTTTTGTACGGTTTTTTTACGTTTTGACGTTTTCTAACGTTTTTAACGTTTTTGTACGTTTTCATACATTTTCGTACGCCTTTGCGTGTTTTCGCACGTTTTCGTCTGTTTTCACACTTTTTCTTTTGTTTTCGTCCGCTTTCGCACGTTTTCTTTCGTTTTCACACGTTTTTACACGTTTTCGTCCGTTTTTGGACATTTTCTTACGCTTTCGTCCGCATTTGCACGTTTTAGTCGGCTTTCGCGCGTTTTCATCAGCTTTTGTTTTCGCACGCTTTCGTCCGTTTTTGCGCGTTTTTGTCTGTTTTTAGACGTTCTCGCACGTTTTCTTATGTTCTCGCATGATTTCTTACGTTTTCTTTCGTTTTCACACGTTTTCTTTCGTTTTCACACGTTTTCGTCCGTTTTTTGACATTTTCTTACGTTTTCGCACGATTTCGTCCGCATTTGCGCGTTTTCGTCCGCTTTCGCACGTTTTCTTAAGCTTTCGCGCGTTTTCGTCATCTTTCGCGCGTTTTCGTCCATGTTCAGTCGTATTTGACCGTTTTGAGACATTTTTGGAAGTTATCAATCGGTTGCTTCTGTTTTCCTACGTTATCTATCAATGATATTATACCCTAAACCTCTAACCACTAAACCCTAAACCCTTAACCACTATGTATAATATCACAAGTGACATGTACATAAACTTTAAGATCTATACCAAAAACCCTAAACCTTTAACCACTAAGTATAATATCGTAAGTGATATATAAATAAACTTTAAAATCTATACCAAAAACCCTAAACCTCTAACCACTAAAACATATACTAAAAACTCTAAACCACTAACCACTAGATATAATATCACAAGTGATGTATACATAAACATTAAAATCTGTACCAAAAACCTTAAACCCCTAACCAGTAAAACCTATACAAAAAACCCTAAACCCTTAACCACTACGTATAATATCACAAGTAATGTATACATAAACTTTAAAACCTATACCAAAAACCCTAAACCCCTAACCACTAAACCCTATACCAAAGACCTTAAACAACTAACCACTAAACGCTATACCAAAACCCTAAACCACTAACCGCTAAACCCGATAGCAAAAACCCTAAACCCCACTCCCTAACCACTAAACACTATATCAAAAACCCTAAACCCCTAACACTAAACCCTATACCAAAAACCCTAAACTCCTAACCACTAAACCCTATACCAAAACCCTAAACCCCTAACCATTAGGTATGGTATTATATCTCAAGGACCGATTTATATACATAAAATTAACAAATAGTATACCAAAACCATAAACCCTAACACTAACTCTTTGTACCAATAAAACTCTAAACACCTCACCACTAGATACAATATCACAGTGATATATAACTAAATTTCTTAAAATCTATACCAAAAACCCTAAACCCCTAACCACTAAACCCTATACCAAAAATCATAAACCCCTAACCACTAGGTATAATATCACAAGTGATAATTATACATAAACTTTATAATAAATCCACAAAACCTTAAAACTTAAATCATTAAAAAACTTATACTAAAACCTAAACCTTAAACCCTAACTACTAGGTAAATTTCACAAGTGTGTATACATAAAATTTAAAACCTATACCAAAAACCTAAAAACCCATACCACTAAAGTCATATCCAGAACTATAAAACCCCTACCATAGGTATAATATCACAATATGATGTAGACATAAACCGACTAAACCCTACCAAAACCACTTAAACAACCTAACACAAGCTTTCTCTGGCTCGCTTTAGGATTGCTAATCTAGAAAAAATCATCGAAGATATCCAGGTTCGTCACCAAGAAGATAAGGAAAGTCTTCTGAATGCAATCTATGAACACAAGAACAACCAGGAAGGACCATCAGACTACTAGATTAGATACTAGTTATAGCTTTTGTTAGGACCTAGCCACGGGATGTGTGGTATAAATAACAACACTTGTCAAATTTTGACTATGTACAGTATAAAGGCAAGTCGTTCATGATATAATATAATGGTGATCTCGTTTTATATTCATCTTGTGTCCTATATTACATCTCCGTCTTCATCATTATGAATCATACCGTGACTTCTAATAAATCATATGCTTGTTAGAATCCATATCAAATAAGTATCTATGATTTTAATATCACTATTGTTTAAAAATGCCTAAAGTTTAAAATAAGCATTTCATTTTAAGACTTGGTAAGTGCTTAATTACACATACCATTTTCCATTAAAAACGGACTTAAATGACAAAAAACGTACCAAAAATACATTGCATTTGTATGTTTTGCATTTGTATTGTGCAGGAAATGGATATTCAAGAAAAGGACAAAAACAAAGCTAAAAAGGACAAAACCAAGCACGAGAATGAAAAGAGCGTGAAGAAACAGTCAAAGTCAAATAGTCAACAGAGAAGTCAACCCCGACAAAGTCAAAGTCAAAGTCAACTTCGAGAAGCTGAATCAAAAGAATACAAACTTAAGGGACCAAAATTGTCAAATCCTAAAGTTGTAATAAGGGAATGAAAAATACAAGGGGTGAAATTGCAATCTACCTAAAATATAACTTTAGGGGCCTTTTCTGCCAAACCCCTAAAGTTATATCACACAAGGACCACAAATGTAATAGACATATATGACTTGAGGGGCTAATTCTGCCAACTTTCCATAACTATACACCACAAGGACGAATCTTGCAATAGAGTTATAAGAGTTGAGGGGCTAAAGTTGCCAACTAGCCAAACCTTTCCCCTGTCATCCCCAACCTCGATAAAACTCATTTTCCCGCCCAAAGAACCCAAGTACCATTCACATGTCTTCACCATCCCTTTTACCCTGCAACTCCATTAACACCAAGGATAAAACCAAACCCTCACCTCCACTAACCTCTCTAGTCACATGGTGCCATGCCACATTGGCAATCCTATGTTTTTCATTGGTTGAAAACAAATTCGATGGTTGAGATGAATGCAAAGAAGCACAAGATAACTTCAAGGGCTGGGATGACTTTGGGATTTCTCTCACAAAACAAACACAACAGCTGGATGCTCTCAGTGAACAACCACACAAGAAGCACAAGAAACCCTAGTTGTTCTAGTATAAATACCCATGTAATAGTTAGGTTGAGAAAAATGGAATTTTAAGTCTTTTACAGCTTTATTTACTTGAAGTCTTTTAAGCTTTGTAATATGTTTTCAAGTTAATGCAAATTTCAGCTTTTTTAAGTTTCATTACATCTGTCTCTTTTCAAAGTTTTATACATTTAAGCTAAATTCAGTTCTTGTTCTTATTTCAATCTTATTGTACTCTTTTAAGTTAATGAAAGTTAAGTTTGTTAAGCTTACACTCTGAGTTCTTATTTTTCCTTTTCCTTATTTATATAAAAAATGAAAAATACAAAAATCTGTCACAAAGCATAGGAGCATGGTAAATTCAGGATGGCCATGGTTTTAGAGCCTCATGGGAGGCAATAGGTGGGTTTGTGATTGCTGAATTCATACAGAAAGCATAAGGAACTTGTAAGTTCCTTAAATTTTCATTTTCTTAAAATTCACTGTAGCATTGCTTATCAGTTGCTTATTGTGCTTATTTTCTTTATTTCTTGCTGTCCTATGCTTAGTTGCATCACCCTTTGTTAATTTAAACACCTGCATTGTTGTTGATCTTTTGTTTCCTTATTTTAGTGATTTTTGTCCCTAATAAGCTCATAACTGTTAGATTTATATCTTGCTTATTGCAGCTTATTTCTGTGTTTGTATATGTCCAATAGGCTCATATTAAGCCAAGAAATATCTGGTATTAAGGGGTTGTTTGTTTAAAATCAGTGTAATAAGTTTAAAAAGGTTGTTTTGATTATTAAAGGGGTGTTTGGGATTGGCCTGAAAATGGGTCAAATTGGGTAAAAAAACCAGATTGGGTCACTAGGCCATCTTTAATAAGCCTTATTAAGCTGATTAAATCTGTTTTCATAAGTCTTTTAAGTTTAAAATTAAGTTTTAATGCTTTAAGTATGCATGGTTCAAGTCTGTGGAATTCTAGTTTGTTAATTCAGCTTAAATGTTAAGGATTTAATCAAGTGTATCTAGGAGCTGTTTTATTGTTGGTTTTGAGTCTTATAATGCAGTAGAATAAATTAGATTAAGTGTGCAAATGTCATGTTAACTTTGGGTCAAAACTGTCACAATAAGTTTTAGCTCAAAAGCCACATTTTAATCTCAATTTTAAGATAATTATGGTTTGTTTTAGGATCTGATGTTGTGATAATAAGCTCTTTAGGCATCAATTTTAATCTGTTTTAGATTTTTAAGTTTTTCCATTAGCTTATAATAGCTTAATTGAGGTCTGCAAAAGTCACTTTTCCTTTTAAAGAAAAAAAACCAAAAACAGCTCCCCTGGTGCAAAAGCCAAATTTAACAGCTTCTTTTCTTGGCTTATTTGTCTGCTAAACCCTAATGATTTTGCATTTTTAGAAAGCCCTTAAGGCCCCCTATAAGTCCTATAAGCCATAAGCCTTAAGTTCCCCTTTTTAGTGCTTATTTTTAAGCCAAAAGTGGCCCTTTTAACTGTTTTGTATGCTAAGTTTAGGCTTATAGCTTATTTTGGGATTCTGGCTTTTCTGTCTAATTTATCTTGCTTATTATTATGCATAGAGCTTATTTAGGTTAGGATAGCTACTTGCTTTAGCTTAGTTTTTAGGTTCATAGCTTATTTTCCCCCCAAAAAAAGCTAACTAGTTTAGCATTTAGATTTAGTTTAAAAAGAAAAGGTCTGTCTGTCATAGCTTTTTCACTCATCTTTTTCTTTGCTTATTTATCTTTCAAAATGTTTACTTATTGTTGTTTTGTATAGAGTTTTGGCCAAGCTTTGTAGTTTTGTAAGTCATTAAGCCCAAAGTTTCTGTTTGGTGGCTTATAAATAAGCCCAAAGTTCCCCCTTGTCTGTTTTTAACCAATTTTTGTGTCAGTAGCTTATTAAGCTTTTCTAAGCTTAATTTTCATTCATTTTTGCTTATTCCCACCTGCATTTGCTTATTAAGTCTAGTTAAGTATAAGTTTTGCTTATTTACCCTTTTCCTTTGCATATTTTGTCTAAAAATCCAAAAAGAAAAGTCATTTGTGCCTTTAAGCTTATATAAGCAATCTGTCTGTTTGTTTCAGCTTATTCCAGCTTATTTAGAAGCTTTTATAAAGAGTCATAGTTTTGAAAAGAGCTTATTTTTTTGTCCTTAATAAGTTTGTAAAAAGAAATTTTCAAAATAAAAATAAAAAGGAAGTAGGGAAGTCAGGGGTGAACAAGGCTCGAACCCTTGACCTCTACCCACTCAACCTCTTAACACACACCTCTCATACCATCTGCGCCCTTGGGTCTTTTCTGTAAGACCCTTGGTGCCTTTGGTACTTAAGGTTGTTTTAGCCCGTTTAGCTAATAAGCCCATTTGGCTTATTTCCAGCTTATTTAGATAAGCTGGTGGCCTGAGCTTATTTTTCATAGATTAGTCACAACTTTAGACATTTTCTGTATCTTTTTTAGAATTTTATAAAATAGTTTAGTATTTTTTATAATTTATTTTCATTAAAAACTTAAAAAATTCATAAAAAGTAAAATATTAATCAGAAAAATATAAATCTTTTTTTCAAAATTTTCTTTTATTACATAGTTTCTAGGAAAATTGCTAGAGTTTTCATAGGGTCATTTTTGCAACTTTTCATTTTTTAAAGAACGGGATTCGATCCCGTTCTCGTTTCTTCTCGTTTTTAGCTCAAATCAACTCCGTTTTCGATCTAGTTTTTTTAAACTTCCTTTTTAGTCACTTAGGACCATTTAAAAGTAAAAAAAATCATTTTAGGATTAAAATTGAATTATTTAGGTTTTTAGCTCGCGTTTTTACGTCACCGTTTTAGGGTTTAAGTTAAATTGCTTACGTTTTAGGTTTACTTTTGCTTGATTTTGCATTTTTACTTGTAGTAATAGAAAATCAATCATAATCTTGTCATATTCAAACATCGATTATCAATTCGTCATTCGATTTTCAATTGCACACCTCGTTGGGACATAACGACCCGGGAAATCAAACTTCCGGATATATATTGATTCTCTTTGTGAATTTTGACTTTTTGCCTTGGTCAAGGGCAATTGGTTGGGATTTGCCTAGTGTAGTATTATATATATACTATAATACGAATCACCTGTGATTGATGATGAAGAAACATTGATTTTGGAAGATGAGAGTCGATCAAAAATGTCTGAAAAAGCAAAAGATCCAGAAGTTAGTGCAAAGAAAATTTCTTATAAACCTATTGATTATGAAAAATTAAATAGATTATCTGAGGATTTTAAAACATGTTTTACTACACAACAAGAATTATCAGCTAAACAAGTTTTTTGGTTTCATATACTCAGTCCAACCATTGAACCTTCTTATTCACCACCTGTCATAGTGGATGTTCCCAATGAACTACCTAAGGTAAGTTTAGTGAATGGAAGCTTTAAAAAGCTTAAATTCCACCTCGCCCAGTTTGACTCTATGGTAAAGAAGAGGACTACACCGTCTGCTCTTAAAGAAGGTGAATGGGGGTTTGAGCATACTAAAACTGTTTTTAACAATGAAATTATTCCATTTCTAAAATCTTTAAAATACATCTTCAATGTGTTTGATAAAGATCTTCTAAATGAAATAACAGAAGTACAAACAGTTTTTGACCAAATGGACGCGGCTGTTCAACAGTCTTCAGTTGATAAACAATGTTTAGCAGGAATCATAGGTGATGAAACAGGAAAGAAATAGGAGCAGGAGGAAGCTCAGAAGAAGTAAAAGCAGGAGACGGCTGGACTACCAGAGGTGGGACTCTTGTGGTACTCTCGGTGAGTACTTGGTCCGTGGTCGACTCCGAGTATCGTTCCACCTCCTTAGGAGAAGGAGGAGATGGAACGGAGGGTCCAGCTAAAGTTATACCACTTCATGTGGTAATACCTTTAAGATCTTCCCGAGGATTGGGAACGGTGTTGCTCGGAAGCACACCCTGAGGTCTCTCCTGGAGAGCCTTAGTCAACTAACCAATTTGAGTCTGCACAAACTGATTTGTGGCCTCTTGGTCTCTTTTTAAGTTCTGGTTTTGGATCAATAATTGTCTCAACAAATCATCTGTAGAATATTGATTTGGAGCTTGATTAGCATTTTGTCATTGGTTTTGATAATATCTCTGATTTTGATTGTAATTATTTCCTTGATTGTAGTTCTGTCCCCTGTATTGATTATACCCATGGTTTTGAGAACATTAATTATATCGGTTTTGGTTCTAATTTTGGTTCCTGTTTTGATTATTTTGATAATTTCCCTGATAATTTCCTTGATTGTTTCCCTCATTGTTTTGATTCGGATTATTAAATCCTGGTGGTCCGAGGTAATTTTTAGAACAATAGCTTAGCAGATTACGGTTACCTTGGCGTTGGTAAGAATTACCACCCTGGTTATAGGTACCCGTTGTAGCATAAACGTCCTCTTGAGTGTAGCCACCGGCGGCTTGACACTCATAATAAGCATGTGGACCACCACAAGCTTCGCAACCATTTTGCACAGAATTAACTGGTATGTTAAAAGAAGAGAGAAGAGCTTCAACTTGCTTAGTGAGAGCGGTAACATGAGCATATTGAGTCGAGCTCCCACTAGCACTTGAAACTTAAGGTTTGTTTCGGGAAGTTTGAACTTTAGATTTGTTTTCAATAATAGTCAAAGCTTCTTGGGTATTCTTTGTCAAGAAATTACCATTAGCTGCAGAATTAAGAGAGTCCTGCTCGGATTGATTTAAACTATTGTAGAAAGTATCAATCTGATGGAAAGGAGAAAAGCCATGATGGGGACATTTGTTAAGAAGATCTTTAAATCGGTCCTAGGCTTCAGCACTTTTTCACCCAATCTTTGATTGAAAATCTAATTATTTTCATTTCGCAGATTGGTGGTCTTAGAAGGAGGAAAGAAACGGTTCACAAACTTTGATACAAGATCGTTCCAAGTTGTGATAGAATTGGGAGGTTCTTTTTCAAGCCATGTTCGGGCTGCTCCCTCAAAAGAAAACAGAAATAACAATAGTTTAACAACGTCGCTCGGGACGTTATTAAGTTTAACTGTTTGTGTTATTTTCGTGAATCTTCGAATATGAGAATGAGGATCATCGTTTTCAAAACCATGAAAAGCGATAGTGGTTACTAGATTAAGTAAACCGATCTTCAATTCAAATTGATTAGCAAGAATGGGGGGTGCAACGATTGCATCCCCGACACCATCGGTTGGTGCCTGAAGTAACTCCTCCATCGGACGGAGGTCGGGTATCGGACCCTGCGGTGGAACTTGTCCGGCCATATCGTCATCTTCTAGATCAAAAAGGGGTGACGGTTCACTTTGATTTATTCGACTTAATAACCTTTCGGGATCTTCAATAGGAGATAAAAGTCGTCTAGCGGAAGAACGTGTGCTCATGCACTATATAAAAAGATAAGATAATAGGGTTATTAGACACAAAGGTTACTAAAGTTTGCGTAAATGTTCAATTACGTTACCAAAGTTTAAAACCTTACACTTAGGTTACCCAAGTTTTGGTTACCGATTACACATGTTACCCCGTAAGTATTAACCCATTGATACCGGTTACATATCTATGTGGCGCAATAACTCTTATTTTAGTTTTTACATAACTGATATATTTTTTATTTATGGGTTAATAGATAAAAAATGTTACTAAGTATTAACCACACTTGTGAAACACAACCTTTAACCTTATTCGCATCAACCTTGTACTTATTATCAAGGGGTTTAAGATTCTTGCCATAAAACAACAACGGTTCATATTTAGCATGTGGGTCTTGTACAGATTGGAATAATTTGACAATTTCTTAAAGCTTTTGAGGGAGATTCGAAATGGGTTGTAAGTGGGTTATCGGGTCGGTGAAGATGGGGATTTGCAATTGGGCGTAAAGGGTGTTGTGGGTATTGATTGGATTGTGATGGTTTTGAGTAATTTGTGAGAATTAGAGTGTGAAATTGGGGTTTTTAGGGTTGGGGTTTTTAAAAAAGGGGTTTGGGGGTTTGCGATTTTGGGGAAGATGAGACGGAGAGATAAGGTTAATGATTACATGGTTTTGGTTTGGTTGAGATGAGGTTATATAACTACTAGAATATTCCCTGCCTATTTTCTTCTTATACGTTCAATCGTCTCTACAGAAAACTGATCATTTTCTTCTTTGTCCCTGTTGTTTTTTGTAGACTAAGAAAGATGATAAGTTGGTAATTATGGAAGCATGGACCCATAGATTTGCTTGTTTACGTCGATCTGATGTTACTTTTAACTATTCTTCTGATGGATTTTCTTCGCTGTCTGATGATGAACTAAGAGTGATGATTTTAGATAGAGACTTGGCAATATGATAAGCATTATTCAAACTATTGTGCATCACTAAGAACTGTTCAATAGCTGGCTATGGGTTCTCTTCATTTGTAGATGTACAGAGCTTAGAATATGTGCTGTCACAGACATAAAGATAATTCAATGTAAATTTAAGAAAGTATAGTTGATAAGGTTTGACTCACGTACTTATAAATGGGTGTATTTGGGTTAAGGTTTAGTATGAGAGTTGAGTGTTTTGATGGTAGAGTGAAAAAAAATTAACGAATATGATTTTTGGATTTTTTGAAGTTGGTCGGAGGTGGTGGCAATGGTGGTGTGAGAAGATGAAGAAGGTGGGTTTTGGTTTGAAGAAGAAGATCTGAAGTCCAAGTCTAAGATGAAGACATGTTTTTTATTTTTAAATGGGGTGGGACCCACAAAAGTCCAAGGTGGCAAGTTAAAGAGGTTATCAACCGGTAGCCCCTCGTTGGGGTAACGCGAGTGTCGCTTATTTAAACGTTCAGTAAGCCAAACAATAAACCCGTATACTTGAGTAACCTATTTGTAACATTTTAAACATTGTTAACGTAATCGAACATTTACGCAAACTTTAGTAACCTTTGTGTCTAATAACCCAATAATATAAATTAAAAAAGGAATAGAAATGAAAGAAGAAAAAAAATTGGATTTTATAAAGATGTTAAAAATAAAATATTTTTGGATTTTTTTTAAATTTTTATATAAAAGAAAATAAAATAGAAATAGAAAATATATATATATATTTTTAAATAAGTACGAAATTCAACTTTCAAAAGAGAAATGATCTTCAAGGCATTCACTTCGAAGCAAAACGTGAAAATCGTACACCTCTCCCCGGCAAAGGACGCACAATAAACTAATTGATAAAATTTGTTGATATAGAATATATCCATATAGCAAAAATAAGTGATTGTATAGAAATTTTCTGAATACGTTATGAAAATTACTTGAGGACAAGTAAAAGTTTATCTTCCGGATGTCGCGTCCCAACGAGAGATGATTTGAAAACCATGTTTATGTTTTGAAATAAAATGCTTGATTATCTTTTAATTTTTAGTTTTTTTATTATAACTAATTTTAGAAAACTATTTTTAATACTAAAAATTATACTAATATTATTACTAGAATTATACTAATCAATTAAACTACGAGAATTATATATATATATATATATATATATATAAAGGATATGCTTGCTAAGTGATTAGTTTAGATCCTTAAATGATTTAATTAATTAAGTCCTTATTGACGAACCAATATCTTTCTAACAACTTGTCTTCTCACAACGTTGGCTTATATTGAAACAACTTTTATTAAGATATCGATTACTAAATTAATGCCTAATTATTCTTACGACTTTTTCCCGTTCGAATAATGAAAACAATAATCTAAGTAATATAAAAATCACTAATCAATATTTTCCCTTTTATAATCACACTTAATTCACTAACCAATTTAACACTTAACAAGCATATAAGAAAATCTACTCACTAAGCATAATAATCATTAAACAAACAAATAAAGACATATTAGACTAAATAAATCTACACTAATGAATTGAAAAGAGATAGGAAATAAAAACCGATTCAAAGAACCTAAAATGGATATAAAACCACCCGATCTAATAATCTATCAAAATAAATAAGTTAAGGAGCTTAAAGCTTTAAACTTAAAATATTAAGCTAGTTTACTAGACCTTTAAGCTTCACGCCAATGAGTTAAACCGGTTCTGAATCAAATAAAGATAAACAAAACTGTTAATGCATAAACAGTTTATATCACTACACAATTTCATACATCTGATTCAATACTATTCGGATCCAAAAAACAGGCCCAAATTCAAACTCTGGCCCAAAATAAACAACACGTAGGCCAACAATCTTCACCAAGCCACAAACAGGCCACGAATTGGAGTAAGATCTAGTAAGCCCAAGTTTTGATTTTATTCTTTGCAAAAGATGTGAAACGAAATCAGATTTAGAATCTTAGCAAAAACAAAGCTTTTCCTCAAAAGGTATAAGCTAACCAATAAGCTCTCGATTAATAAGATGGTCCGAGGCTTATCGAAATAAGCCGAGTAGCTAAATACTCGTGGCCACTTTTTAACGGAATCAAATCGAGATAGAAAAGGAAACTAGTCAAACTAAAAAGGAAATGAAATAAGCTATGAAAGATTTTTAGCAAAAACGATTTAGAAATAAGGTGTTAAAAAAAACAAAAACCCACTTCATAAGCTCTCGAAAATAGGTGGAGACACAATCTTAAAAATAAGCTGAGTTTAATCTACTCGTTGCTCCACTTTTACCTCTCGAATCGAACTTATTTTTAAAAGTAAGCAAATCGGTTGAGTAGCAAGAAAAGGAAAGTGAAAATAAGCCAAAACTTATTTGGAAAATATGAGCTTAGATTAAGGTCAAATAAGCTACAAGAGAGCTTATTCAACTTATGGAAATAAGCTAAAGAAAAAGAAAGAGAAATAAGCAACCATAAGTACCGAGATATAAGCTAAAAATCAACCCAACTTCATATCAATAAGCCACAAAATCTTTGTTACAATAAGCCCAATAAGCTGATCCAGCTTTACAAAACTAATAAGCTACTACTAAAAACTATAAGCTAAAAAAAAGAAAAATACAAAGAAAAGTAAAATTTTGTTCACTAAAAACTAACTCTCTACAACTACTCCTCCCTGGCGTTGATGCGTGTGAATTATATAGCCAAAGTTGTGAGGGTACTCTTGTAATTTTTGAGTGAAAAGAATGCGTAATAAAAACGCATGATGAGTCTCGTGATCTCTACCTAGTACTCCCGATCCACAAATAAAATGCCACCACGTGTCCCACATCATGCGTAAAACCAGCGCATTCATTATATAACCACACATCCTCCTTGTACTCATTTTCATTAAGAATTGGTGAATATCATTGCCAAGTGTCAGCTTTCAAATGGCTAAAATATGTTGGAGTGGGGAGTTACGTGACCCCTTTGGAATTAATTTAGAAGCACGTGTTTCTTGCTGCTCCCATTCTTCATATCATTTAGCATATCACTCAATAGAATACTATAAGCATTGCATTTGGGCTTTGGATTCATGCTAGGCCCGAGTTGGCTTTTCTTTCTCTATAAGACTTGGGCTGTTACTGAACTGGGCTGGTACATTAGTCTTGGGCTGGTTTCACTCAATATGGACTTGGGCTTAGCTTTCATACAAGGCTGCGATTTATTAATAATAATAATAATAGGTTGATCCGACACATATCTTGTTTTAAATTGTTGGCGATTTATACTTGTGTTCTAACTTTTTACTATAAACTCTATGAAATCACTCAAATTTTGTTGACGTTTTAAGCGTGTTATCTCAGGTTTAGGTGCTTATGCTTACTTGGATGGGATGATGTGCGGATATCAAGGATTTAGACTCGGTGAACAATTCACATTCGATAAAAGAATTTTTGTTAAATCGAGTCATGTTGTGACTTATTTAGAATTATATTTCCGAAACTGTTTGGGGACCTGTGTAACTCTGATCTTTTAAATAAATCAAATGTGATACTTTATTTTAAAAACGTCTCTTTTGATGTCGTTTTTTGTAACTCGTGTGTATGAACTATGAAGTAGCACCCCAAAGTGGTATTATGATGCATTATGATTTTGGGGGTGTTACACTTATTCAGAAGCCTTGAGTAGCAAAGAATCCGTATAGTGGAAGAAGGCTATAAATGAAGAAATAAGTTCACTTGAAAAGAACTAGACTTGGTCCTTAGTCAGACTACCAACAGGAAAGACAACATTACAGAGTAAATGGGTGTTTAGGGTTAAAGAAGAGCAGGGTGGCAGCAAAAGGTACAAGGCTTGATTGGTGGTTAAGGGTTTCCCATAAAAACGGAGGGTAGAATACAATGAGATCTCTCTAGTTGTGAAGATGACTACAATCAGGTTAGTCTTGAGAATTTTAGCCTCAGAGGACTTGCATCTAGAGAAATTGGATGTCAAGACTGCCTCCGTACACGGTGACCTTGATGAAGACATCTACATGGAACAACTAGAGGGTTTTCAGTCAGCTAGGAAAGAAGAAAACCTCGTGTGCAAGTTGAAGAAAAGTATGTACGGATTAAAGCATGCACCAAGATAACGGTACTTGAAGTTTAATAGTTTTACACAAAGGGCAGGGTACAAGAGATGTGCTATGGACCCTTTTTGCTACTTGAAGAAAGATGGTTCATCTTCTATTATATTACTGTTATATGTTGATGGCATGTTGGTAACATGCTCCGACATGGCAAAGATCAAGAAGCTTAAAAGACAGTTGTCTCAAGAATTCGAGATGAATGATTTAGGCTCAAAAAAGTAGATTATAGGCATGAGCATCATCAAAGATAAAATGAAGGGTACTCTAAGGCTATCCTAGGAGAAATACGTAAGGAAGGTATTACAGAAGTTTAATATGAAGGATGCAGAAGCTAGATGTTAACCTTTGGGATACCAGTTAAGCTTAGTAATAAACAAGCACCTAAAACGGAGGCTTCTAGATGAAGAATGGCTAAGGTTCCTTATGCTTCAACAGTTTGTAGTGTGATGTACACTATGGTATGTACAAGACCAGATATAGCTCATGCAATGGGAGTTGTTAGCAAATTCATGTCTAACCCAAGAAGGGAGCATTGGGAAGCTATCAAGTGGCTAATACGCTACTTGAAAGGTACTTTAAAGGCTACCCTCTATTTTAGCAGAAAAGAGGTTGTCTTAGTAGGATTTTGTTCTCCTAACTATGTAATCCATATCACAACACAATAAGCCTTACCAATAAACATATATAAGTCAAATAAGAAATAATCTAGAGAGAGACTGAGAAAGAGAAAGAAATAAGAGAAGGAAAAGAGAATGGTGGAAGATTACTATGAGAAATGTAACCAACACCCTCCTAACATGCTAGGAGGGTGGTATTTATAGTCCAAGGCTATAGATAGCTCGTGGGCTTTAGTACTTGGGTCGGGCTTAGCTATTTGTTGGGCTTTGGCCCAAAATGTGGACAATATTAGCTTAAAGTCCAAGCCCGTTAAACCCGACTAGCCTATTACAAACGTAGATTAATAATAACTAAGATGACCGATAACATTCTTGTTTGACTTAATAAAATTAAGGCTAACAATCTCCCCCAATGTTAAGGTTATCTTCATTTGACTTTGAACTTAGCCTTCTTCGGTCTTGTCTTCGTCTTTTCTTATTTGTAATGGCTTTGTTCCTTCATGCTTAGTGATCTTGATCTCGAGCCTTCGTCTTTTGACTTTGAGTTCTTGAGATCTTAATCTTGCATCATCTCTTTGTCTTGATTCATCTTGATTTTACTTTCTTGATCAACTTGTGCTTTTGAATGACATGCTCATAATTGTCTTGAAAGCTCCTAATTTCCTCTTCTTCATCAGTCTAACAATCTTCCCTATCTTGTTTGACTTTTAAGCTCTTTGATGACATTGAGGAAATTTGTGACTATCAGAGATGCATAAGAGTAATATGACATGAACTTGAGTTTTTAGACTGATAACATTCTTGATTAGCAGTAATAGTCATGATGTTGAATGTTTGACCTTAAAAAGCTTGAGCATGAGCATGTGGTTATGAATCCGACTCGGCTAGAGAGGTACCGCCACCAACGTATAATCTGCAGGTTTAGGTTAGTGATAATCAACAAATATGGACGAGAATGTCTTTGTTATTTCGTCAATTTTAGGTTGTGATAACCTCCGGTTTCCCATTTAACAGTATAAATAATGTACATGTGATCAGGTAGATTCAAAGAATGTCCTTGACAGAGTTTCGCGGCTGTACTAGCATGTTCTCATTACCAAAACGTCTCAAAGTAGACAACACGATAAGAGTGAATCAGATATTTACTATCTTTCTAATTAAGTCATCAGTTCATGTACTGGACCAAATCGATATCTAGTTATCACAAGTTTGATTCATATAGAATCTCGCAAGTCACCTACCGCATTGTTGTTTGATGTTAACACTAGAAGGATTTCCATCGTCATTGTAAATACTTAAGAGTATCACTCTGATGTTCTGGCAAGATCACAAGGATAATGCGTAGGTGATCCCGTCCGAATACACTCTATATAAGTATATAAGGATTAGTCAATAATAGTATAGTAAGTATTTTCCGTCGGGTTCGAAAAACAAACTTTTAACCAAAGTTGTCTCAAAAACCTCCCTGGTCGTTTTCCCTCGACGAAGCGTGAATTCAAAATCGGTTAAGTTCGTGATCGTGCGTTTTGAATGGTTTCAAAGATTTAGATTTGGTTATCTATTTCTACTAATCTAGTGTAAAAACAAACAAAGGTAAGCTAAAAACGAAATAAATTTGAAATCAAACACGAAAACGTTAACGAGATTAAAGAAACGAGCACTAAAACTTAAAATGAGCAAAAATAACCCTACAAGAGCTAAACTAATTTTCCTAAGTTCTAACTGGCTAATAAAAATTTTCAGAAAAAGAATTTTAATTTTTTGACTTTTAGATTTTTTATTATGAATTAAAAATACTTTTAATGAAAATTAAATGTAAAAAATAGTAAATGAATTTTATAAAAACTGGAAAATTAAGAGTAAGTCTATTGATCTATAAAGAATCTAAGAAAAATAAAATGATTTA
>BQNB010125010.1:0-19842 GCA_026074375.1 Tanacetum coccineum
TAAGGTAGTCTTTAGTGTGTAAAATGAAGCACTTACTTCCAAAGACTCTAAAGTAATCAAGAGTAGGTTTCCTACCTCTTAGGAGTTCATAAGGTGTTTTTCCTAGAATGGCTTTAATTAGGATTCGGTTGAGAATGTATGTTGAAGTATCTACGGCGTTACATCAAAACTTTTGTGGTAACGATTGCTCATTCAACATAGTCCTACTCATTTCTTGAAATGACCAATTTTTCCTTTCAACCACGCCATTTGATTGAGGAGTGTGTGGAGCCGAGAAGTTATTTGTAATTCCATTGGCATTACAAAACTCTCCAAATTGCACCTCATTATCAAATTCTCTACCTTGGTCGGTTCTTATTGACACTATTGTACATCCTAATTGGTTTTGAATTTTCTTACTAAATATTTTGAATTGATCAAAGGCTTCGGTTTTATTCTTTAGGAATCTAGTCTAAGTATACCTAGAGTAGTCATCTACTATGACTAGGGTGTAGCGGTTTCGTCTGTAACTCCGTACGGCGGATGGACCGAAGAGATCCATATGAAGGAGTTCTAAGCATCTAGTCGTTGAGACTATATTCTTAGCTTTGTGACTAGCGTGAGCTTGTTTTCTAATTTTGCAAGCATCACAGAAGTGTTGATCAAACTTAAGCTTAGGTAAGTTTCTAACTAATTCCTTAGATGCTAACGATGTAATGAGATGCATATTGGCTTGACCTAATCTCCTATGCCACAGCATAGAGTTTTTATCAATCATTGCTAGACAAATTTGGTCTTTTGGATTATTTCCTATTTTCATCACATATAAGCCTTTCTTCGTAATACCTCTACCTATGACCTTACCATCCTTAGTAATTTCACTATTATGTTCAGAGAAAATTTCTCTACATTTATATCACATATTTGTCCTACAATTAGCAAGTTATATCTTAAGTTATCTACATGTTCTACATTATCTATTTTGAGAGAGTCATTCGAAATTGTACCTTTTCCAATGATGTTACCGCGAAGATTGCTACCAAAAATAACATTACCTCCGTTGTATGCCTTGTAGCTTGAGAAGAGCTTTCGGTTACCCGTCATGTGTTTAGAGCATCCGCTATCATTTATCCACTCGGGTTCCAAGTTGACTCCAAGGCATATCTATTTATATAAGACAATAACTCAAACATTTGGTCCCCAATATCTCATAGGTCCAAAGTTGTTAGTGCTAAACATCCCTTGCATTTGATGCAATTGGTTGGGATGTGGAAATGGAAGACACATTTCCAATGGCATGTAACTTTGACGTTGGAAATTGTTCCAAGTTACCAGAAAGCCATGAGGTTGATTTTGTCGACCAACGTTCCTTTTTGGTTGCGGTGTCTTAGGACGAGGATAATTGTTGTTGACTCTTCTAGGTGGTGGAGTTTTTGATCTAAAATTAGGTTTTAAAAATCTAACTCCGGGATTTGACAATGGCTTATAAAATTGTTTAACGTCATTATCACTAGCAACGGGAACTTTAACATTGTATACTATCATGTGTTTTGGTCTAGGACCCAAAATAGATTTTTGAAAAGACACACTTTTCTCAAATCCAGACGTAATGACTGGTGGCGGTCCCATAATTGCTTTGGGGGCCGCCTGTACACTATAGGGGCCGCCCATATTTATGGGACCTCCATCAGAAGATGCCTTTTTCTGGGCTTTCACAAATTGTATTTCCTTAGTTCCACTTGATGATGCTTCAAATGAATTAAATCCTAAACCTAATTTTTCTCCGAAGGATTTTTGATTACTTAACATTTCATTTAGTCAATGTGTATTCTTTTCAAATTTAGTTAATCTAATGGCTTCCTCTTTGAGTTTTTCCATCTTATTTTTAAGCATATGACACTTTACACATTCGAGATCAACTCCCTTATTTTTCTCAAGTGTACACACTTTTTCTTTTAGAATACTAAGTTCTTTTTTTAAACTATTTCTAGTGGCTTTTAATCTTTTATTTTTAGTGATTATCCTTAAACTCATTTTGCCCAATTTATCATATTTATTATCTAAAACTAAAGATCATATTCATTATTAGAACAAATTCCAACTATTGATTTATTCTCATCACTAAAGGTAAATGAATCAAGCAATAACTTATTTGATGCTATGAGCTACGGATCGTCTCAGTCTTTTACCTTCTCATCATCTTCTTCACCGCTAAAATGATTGGTTTTCATTGTCTTTTCGAAGGTTTTGGACATTCTCCACTAAATGATTTGGACAACGCATCTAAAACATTTTCTATCACTTTGTTGTTCTTGTCATCTCGGCTTCTTTGGAATGTCTTTTTGTCGTTCAGAGGTTGTCTCACGAATCTTCCTCTTCTCTTCAGAACTATTTTGAAGCTCTACCGCCATGGTGTATCTTCATCTTACACTTCCGAACACTCCACATCACTAATCTTTCTTAGACCCTTTAAAGCAAGAGATTTTCTTTCTCTCCTATAAGATTTGACTATTTCAAATCTTTCATGATGATCCATCACAGAACTTTGAGCATTCCCGATGAGTTCAACAAGTGACAGTGAATGATTAAGTCTTTCGACTCTTCACTCGTCATGACCTTGCCTCCATTTAGGATGTAAGCCCTATTAAACTTTCCTAACATAAATCTTGTCTGGAAAAAATAACCCTTCATCAAGAGCTTTAGACTAGTAATGATAGTATTAAATCTAGCAAAAGCACTATCTATAGATTTATCTTCAGAAATGATGAATTGTTCCTATTGTTGTACCAAAAGGTCGATCTTGTTATCTTTGACTTGGTTATTACCGTTGCAAATAACCATTTTGGCTTCGCTATTTTTCACAAGCTTCTTTTTAAGATCATCACTTTGTTTTTCAAAAGGGATAACCTCATCTAACTTGGTTTCCGGATTTTGTTGAATAGGTTGAAAATCACCGTTAGTAATAACATGCCAAAGATCATGATCTTTTGATTTAACATATATCTTCAATCTATTTTTCTAATAAATCAAACTATCACTGTTAAAAAGTGGTGGTCTTTGTATGGATTTCCCTTCTAGATATTTTTTGGAATCCATAGATCGATCCAACCTTTAAGATACAATATATTTTAAAATCTTGAGTGACATTGGCTCTGATACCAATTGTGGAAACTAGAAGGGGGGGTTGAATAGTTTACATGTTAGTTTTAAAATTTTGCTTTCAAAATACTTAGATTCGAGTTGTATGTTCAACCAATCAACAATATGAATCAACAATGTAAATATTTAAACTAATACTAAATAACAATCACAACAATATAAAGAGATTATAGAAGGAACAATCAAACCAAGACACCAAGATTTATAGTGGTTCGACTACGAAGCTCTTCTTCGCCCTACTCCACTCCCCGAGTATCCTACTCGAGATTTAACTATGTCAACAAGCTCCTTTCAGGCGGAGAAAACCGTTTATACATCGCTTACGTTATTTTCTGACTTAGCTAAATGCCGAGTCCTAATCTTAGCTAGAACCAATCTACCACTTCACAAACACTATACAATCATAAGATCTATACTATCTGATTTACACACAATCCGAATCACACAATTACACAATATAATTACAATAGAGATTTGATAGTTAGAAGAAGAGAGGAAAGATCACTAAATAACAATTCGTTTCTTGGCGAATACGAATGTTCTTCTCTTGCATTTGATAGAGAGGAGAGAGGAGAAGAAGAGATTAGATCACTTGAAACAAGATCAAACAATGTTAGTGATCAAGAGATTTAGTGAGATAAAGAAGGATTTTAGAGAGAGAAAGAAGACTGGAAAAATTCGTGCAAAGAGGTGTGTTTTTCTACCAGAAATAGTGCAGTATTTATAGCCAGCGAATTCAACGATCATCTGCTGGCGGTCCTAGATATATCCGGGGGCCGTCGTTCCTATAAGGGGGCCTCCTCCTGTTTTTATCTTTTTTGTGGGGAAGGTTGTATCTGGTATGGAAGCTTCCATTTTGAAAGGAAAATTTGAATTTCAAATTTAAGTCATAAATAAAACTTTTCTTTTAATTAAAAAGTATTTTGTATATTTATTTTTGTGAAAATACTTTTGTAAAAATGTAATGGTTAAGAAAAATTATTTTCTTGATCACTAATCATGGTTAATGATATGTTTGTACATACCTTAAGTGATCACTAATCTTAGAAATGGAATTTTACGATTAATAATTTGTAAACGTTTATTTTTATCGTAAACGTTTTTACATTTTGTTATTATCAAAACATTGAGAGGTCAAAAAATATAAAGATTGTTTTTAGACATTATTTGTATTAACAAAGTTTTTAAATGAAAACGTATTCACCCCCCCCCCTTTATGGTTTCCACAAGTTTGATGGGAAGCCTTTATAAAATTATTGCCAATATTTTAACTAATAGACTTAGCTTTGTCATCTTGGGTCTTATTAGTGACGTCCAATCAGCTTTTGTTTCCAATCGCCAAATTCTTGATGGTCCATTTATTCTTAATGAACATCTTTTGTGGTGCAACCATAAGAAGTTTAAAGCTATGGTCTTTAAAGTCGACTTCGAAAAGGCGTTCGACTCTAGACGGTGGAATTACTTACAATATATTGTAAAGATGTTTGGTTTTGGTGATAAGTGGTGTGGTTGAATAAATGGTTGTCTTAACTGCGCCATGGGATCGGTTCTCGTCAATGGAAGCCCTACATCAGAATTCCAATTTCACAAGGGTTTGAAACAAGGGGATCCTTTATCTTCCTTTCTATTATCTTGATAATGAAAAGTTTGCATTTATCTTTTTTTAAAGTTACGAATGCAGGTTCGTTCTCGAGTATTCCTATTGATAACTCGTTGACACTTTCTCACATTTTCTTTGCAGATGATGCTATCTTCGTTGGTAAATGAGACTCCTTGAATATACATGCCATAGTAAATGTCTTGAAGTGTTTCCCCTTGGCTTCGGGGCTGAAAATAATCTTTCATAAAAGTAAACTTATGAGAATTAACACTCGTTTAGAAGAAGTCAACACAGCAGCCACAACTATAGGTTGTTCGATTTTTACCGCTCCTTTTGTTCATCTGGAGTTAAGGTTGGAGGTGCGATGTCTAGAATAAAATCTTGGGATGATGTGGTTGCTAATGTGTCATCTCGCTTATCCAAATGGAAGCTTAAAACCCTTTAATAGTCGGTCGACTTACTTTAATTAAATTGGTTCTAACATCCATTCCTTTATACCATATGTCAATCTTTAAAGTTCCTTAGGGAGTGTTAAATCTCTTGGAATCGATTAGAAGAAACTTTTTTAATGGAGTGGACGGGTCGAAAATAAAAATGGCTTGGACCAGTTAGAATAAGTTCTTTGCTTCCAAAAAATACAGTGGCCTTGGAGTTTCTAGTTTTTATGCTCTTAATCAAGTTATTCTCTTTAAATAGGTTTTGCGATTTTTTTCTCATGGTTCTTGACTATGGACAAGATTCATAAAAGCTATTTATGGTGAAGACGACGCTCTTAACTCCCCAAGTTTTTTGTCTAAATGCTCTCTTTGGTTAGACATTATTCGTGAGGTTACTGTTCATCGCACAAAAGGCACTAATCTTTTAGATTTAATTCGCAAAAAGGTGTGCAACGGGTTAAACACCTTGTTTTGGGAGGATCCTTGGTTCGATGATTTGACATTGAAGCATAAATTCTCGAGACTTTATGCTTTTGATAACTACAAACAAATAACAGTGGTGGAAATTAATCATGCTTCAATGGTTGATACTTTTCGTCGACCTCCTAGAGGTGGCGCTGAGGAAGAACAACTCGGTTGTCTTTTATCCCATATGGATGGTATAATATTGACAAATATCCCTGAGCGTTAGGTCTGGCCGTTAGAAGCTACAGGTGAGTTTTTTGTTAAATCTATTCGTTAACTTATTGATGATTCGATTCTTCCAAATGAGGAAGTCACCACAAGGTGGGTTAAAGTCATGCCCATTAAGATTAATATGTTTGCTAGGAGAGTTCGTTTGGATAAGCTGCCTACTCGGTTGAATCTTTCCCTTAAAAATATTCATATTTCAATTATTCTTTGCCCACTTTGTCATGCCTTTGTCGAATCTTGTTCCAATATCTTCTTTTCCTATCCTATGGCCCGTTAATTATGGAGGAATCTTATGCGTTGGTGAGAGCTCAAAGACATTGATTTAGCCTCTTATGATGATTGGCTTCTATGGCTTAACTCCTCTAGGCTTTCTAAGCGACTTTAATTTGGCGCTTCAGGAATCATCTGCTTTTTGGTGCTACGAATCCACGTAGGGAGCTTCTTTTTTATGACTTGGTTCAAATTTCTTTTAATTGGTGTTCTAATAGTTGTAATTCTAAACTAAATGGGGTTACTTGGATGAAAAATCCTTATACCCTTTGCTTGTAATTCTCTTTTAGAATCTTGCTAATTTTTAATAAATCTGTCGTTTAAAAAAATGTCTCCGTGTGACAACTGTCTATTTTGAGGTTAGTAACCGATAGCAAACATACGACATTTTGACTCCTTCTAATTATTTGTTGAGTCACTCTTACATGGTCGTGTCATTTTTCGTATTACCCTAGTTATACGAACGCACCTTTGTGGAGTCTGATATAACTCCTTAGTTCGTTTAAGCTCGAGGTTGTTTAGACCTCTTCTAGGATCATGATAACAAAGACAATAACATATATGCACAACAGAATTAAACATAAGAACAATGTTATCATTAACTAGGTTTTTCTTCATTATCATTCACTCCATGCCCCAATTATACTTTGATCAATAGTAGAACAGTTACATCAATAAACTGTAATAGGAATCATAAGATCCTTGAGGCTACACCAACTCTACTAGACGTCTACATCTTTAACACTTTGTGTGCACACACTTTTCTGGATGCTAAAACTATGTATCTATGATCTCTTTATATAGAGAGATCATGACTTACAAAGGAAGTTAACATAAAGATATAAACATTTAAAATCTTTTAAAACATTACGAAATATCTCTGTTATCTTTATCTTCTTAAGGAGATCTTCCCGAATCTTCGTCTTTTGATATCTTTGACCAAATCTTTCATAATTCTCCACAAGCTTGTAGAATTCTTTAATGACGATTTTGATCCTTTTGTTTCATTCTTTTATTTATTTTGTCTCATCAAATCTAGAATCCCAACAACCTTCGACCATGATCCTAGTAATAATGTCAACGATATGCTTAAAGTCATTAAGTTTAATGTCTACAATCATAAATAAACAATCAAGTCATTTCACTTATTCACTAGGTTTAATTCACTTTTCATAACTTGCAAGTTTCCCGGTAAACCTGATATTACGTAAATTTTTACGTTCTCATGGTTCTTGTCTATGGACAAGATTCATAAAATCTATTTATGGTGAAGACGACGCTCTTAACTCCCCAAGTTTTTTGTCTAAATGCTCTCTTTGGTTAGACATTATTTGTGAGGTTACTGTTCATCGCACAAAAGGCACTAATCTTTTAGATTTAATTCGCAAAAAGGTGTGCAACGGGTTAAACACCTTATTTTGGGAGGATCCTTGGTTAGATGATTTGACATTGAAGCATAAATTCTCGAGACTTTATGCTTTTGATAACTACAAACAAATAACAGTGTGTCAAATTAATCATGCTTCCATGTTGATACGTTCCGTCGCCCGTCCAAGGAAGGTGGCGCTGAGGAAGAACAACTCGGTTGTATTTTATCCCATATGGATGGTATAATATTGACAAATATCTCTGAGCGTTAGGTCTGGCCGTTAGAAGCTACAGGTGATTTTTTTGTTAAATCTATTCGTTAACTTATTGATGATTCGATTCTTCCGATCCGAAATGAGAAAAAAAGAGAGCACCACAAGTGTTTTAAATCATGCCCATCTAAGATTAATATGTTTGCTAGGAGAGTTCGTTTGGATAAGCTGCCTACTCGGTTGAATCTTTCCCTTAAAGGTATTCATATTTCAATTATTCTTTGCCCACTTTGTCATGCCTTTGTCGAATCTTGTTCCAATATCTTCTTTTCCTATCCTATGGCTCGTTAATTATGGAGGAATCTTATGCGTTGGTGAGAGCTCAAAGATATTGATTTAGCCTCTTATGATGATTGGCTTCTATGGCTTAACTCCTCTAGGCTTTCTAAGCGACTGAAAGAGATCTTAGAAGGTGTTTGTTATGTGAAGTGGTGGTTAATTTGGCGCTTCAGGAATCATCTGCTTTTTGGTGCTACGAATCCACGTAGGGAGCTTCTTTTTTATGACTTGGTTCAAATTTCTTTTAATTGGTGTTCTAATAGTTGTAATTCTAAACTAAATGGGGTTACTTGGATGAAAAATCCTTATACCCTTTGCTTGTAATTCTCTTTTAGAATCTTGCTAATTTTTAATAAATCTGTCGTTTAAAAAAATGTCTCCGTGTGACAACTGTCTATTTTGAGGTTAGTAACCGATAGCAAACATACGACATTTTGACTCCTTCTAATTATTTGTTGAGTCACTCTTACATGGTCGTGTCATTTTTCGTATTACCCTAGTTATACGAACGCACCTTTGTGGAGTCTGATATAACTCCTTAGATCGTTTAAGCTCGAGGTTGTTTAGACCTCTTCTAGGATCATGATAACAAAGACAATAACATATATGCACAGCAGAATTAAACATAAGAACAATGTTATCATTAACTAGGTTTTTCTTCATTATCATTCACTCCAAGCCCCAATTATACTTTGATCAATAGTAGAACAGTTACATCAATAAACTGTAACAGGAATCATAAGATCCTTGAGGCTACACCAACTCTACTAGACGTCTACATCTTTAACACTTTGTGTGCACACACTTTTCTGGATGCTAAAACTATGTATCTATGATCTCTTTATATAGAGAGATCATGACTTACAAAGGAAGTTAACATAAAGATATAAACAAGTAAATCTTTTAAACATTAAGAAATATCTTCTGTTATCTTTATCTTCTTAAGGAGATCTTCCAGAATCTTCATCTGTTGATATCTTTGACCAAATCTTTCATAATTCTCCACAAGCTTGTAGAATTCTTTAATGACGATTTTGATCCTTTTGTTTCATTCTTTTATTTATTTTGTCTCATCAAATCTAGAATCCCAACAACCTTCGACCTATGATCCTAGTTAAGTTAATGTCAACGATATGCTTAAAGGTCATTAAGTTAATGTCAACAATCATAAATAAACATAAGTCATTCACTTTTATTCACTTAGGTTAATTCACTTTTCATAACTTGCAAGTTTCCCGGTAAACCTGATATTGCGTAAATTTTTACGTTCTCATGGTTCTTGTCTATGGACAAGATTCATAAAATCTATTTATGGTGAAGACGACGCTCTTAACTCCCCAAGTTTTTTGTCTAAATGCTCTCTTTGGTTAGACATTATTTGTGAGGTTACTGTTCATCGCACAAAAGGCACTAATCTTTTAGATTTAATTCGCAAAAAGGTGTGCAACGGGTTAAACACCTTGTTTTGGGAGGATCCTTGGTTAGATGATTTGACATTGAAGCATAAATTCTCGAGACTTTATGCTTTTGATAACTACAAACAAATAACAGTGGTGGAAATTAATCATGCTTCAATGGTTGATACTTTTCGTCGACCTCCTAGAGGTGGCGCTGAGGAAGAACAACTCGGTTGTATTTTATCCCATATGGATGGTATAATATTGACAAATATCCCTGAGCGTTAGGTCTGGCCGTTAGAAGCTACAGGTGATTTTTTTGTTAAATCTATTCGTTAACTTATTGATGATTCGATTCTTCCGATCCGAAATGAGAAAAAAAGAGAGCACCACAAGTGTTTTAAATCATGCCCATCTAAGAAAAATATGTTTGCTAGGAGAGTTCGTTTGGATAAGCTGCCTACTCGGTTGAATCTTTCCCTTAAAAATATTCATATTTCAATTATTCTTTGCCCACTTTGTCATGCCTTTGTCGAATCTTGTTCCAATATCTTCTTTTCCTATCCTATGGCTCGTTAATTATAGAGGAATCTTATGCGTTGGTGAGAGCTCAAAGACATTGATTTAGCCTCTTATGATGATTGGCTTTATTGGCTTAACATCCTTAAGCTTCTAAGCACTGTAAGAGATCTTAGAAGGTGTTTGTTATGTGAAGTGGTGGTTAATTTTGCGCTTCAGGAATCATCTGCTTTTTGGTGCTATGAATCCACGTAGGGAGCTTCTTTTTTATGACTTGGTTCAAATTTCTTTTAATTGGTGTTCTAATAGTTGTAATTCTAAACTAAATGGGGTTACTTGGATGAAAAATCCTTATACCCTTTGCTTGTAATTCTCTTTTAGAATCTTGCTAATTTTTAATAAATCTGTCGTTTAAAAAAATGTCTCCGTGTGACAACTGTCTATTTTGAGGTTAGTAACCGATAGCAAACATACGACATTTTGACTCCTTCTAATTATTTGTTGAGTCACTCTTACATGGTCGTGTCATTTTTTGTATTACCCTAGTTATACGAACGCACCTTTGTGGAGTCTGATATAACTCCTTAGATCGTTTAAGCTCGAGGTTGTTTAGACCTCTTCTAGGATCATGATAACAAAGACAATAACATATATGCACAGCAGAATTAAACATAAGAACAATGTTATCATTAACTAGGTTTTTCTTCATTATCATTCACTCCAAGCCCCAATTCTATTTTGATCAATAGTAGAACAGTTACATCAATAAACTATAACAGGAATCATAAGATTCTTGAGGCTACACCACACAAACTAGACGTTTACATTTTCCCTTGGGATACACACACATGCATTTTTCTGTGTACACATAAACTACACGACCTAATGTCTATTTATATAGTAGAGATCATCTAGGTTTACAAAGGATAAGAACAAATATAATTAGGAAAAACATAAGAAATATCTTCTGTTATCTTTATCTTATTAAGTTCTATGTTTTTTTATTTATATTTGTTATGTTTTTATGAGAGAGATCTTCAGAATCTTCGTCTTTTGATATCTTTGCCTAATCTTTCATAATTTCCAAAAGCTTGTAGAAATTCTTTAATGACGATTGTGCATCCTTTTGTTTATTTCTTTTATTTATTTTGTCTCATCACTAATCGAATCCCAACCACCTTCTGCTATGATCCTTGTTAATGTTATTGTCAACGATATGTTAAAGGTATTAAGTTATTTCAAACAATTCATAAAAATAAACATAAGTCATTCACTTTTATTCACTTAGGTCAATTCACTTTTCATAACTTGCAAGTTTTCCGGTAAACCTGATATTGCGTAAATTTTTACGTTTTTGCACTTAGGCTTCTTATAACAGATTAAAACCAACTTCATATGACTAAGTTATATAAATTACTCTTAACCAACATTACATAACACATTTTTCATTTAACCTACAATATACTATAAATTATATACATAACTATACCTTGATTAAAAAAATTATTATTTAAACGTTACAAATATTACATACATAATAATTATCCAAATTATATTTAACATCAAAATTCTGTAATTAGGGTCTCTTGAGACAAAACAGTGACTCTTTTGTCACCCCCACCTGCCTCCAATTCATATTTGGTCCAATATATCCTTCTTCTTCCTTACTTCTCCAATCAACTATCATTTTTGTTTCACACCTTTCTTAACTCTTCTCACACGCTTCTCTCTATTATTTTCTCTCCCTAAAACCTGAATTTCTTCTCCCTCCTCTCCTCTAAAATCATTCAAGGTCAAAACAACCCTTTAATCCACTAAAAAATTAGTTTATACACAAGAAAATAGCAAAAGGTCTGTTAATCACATAACATGCTCTTGATTTCGTTTTCATCAAAGGTATTATTTGAAAGAGTTGCTCCATCTCAGCCTCATCTTTATCTCCTTATAATCTTGGTGTTCTCATAGGTAAGACATGGGTACAAGACGGCTTGTGCATATCTTGTAATCTAGGAGAGAAATCTTATGTTTAATTGTTAAATAAATCACTTGCGTGATTTAAATATAATCATAACTAAGATAAATCCTGAGTATTCCTAAAAGCTAGTGGGAGCGTTATGTTTATTTTCTTAAATCGTGTATGTAACCTTTGCCCTTTCTGTGTTTTGAATATTCTAACATTAGTCCTTTGACTATTTGACGTTTGTCAGATTTATTAGAATATGTACCGTGTTGACGGTGGTGATTTTATAAGAATTGTGATAATTGATGGCTTATGGTGTATATTAATCCTTTTTAGAGTGAATTATTATGTTATTTATGTTCCGAGTGGTTGACCCATGAAATTTGAGAAATGCCAAAAAACGAGTCCCGACACGTCCGGTAATGTCCAAACGAGTTTTTGGGAGGTCTTAAATGGAAATATGTCAAGTAAATACTCTAAGTTATTGGAAAAACATTTTTAAAGTGAATAAAATGCTAAGTAACTTTGGAGAATATTTTACGGTCAAGTTTTACGAGCTTTTAGGTGATTCCGACACAAAAACGATAACACCCGAGCCCCTAGGATCCCCTAGCCGGCTAGAGAACAAAAAAAGACAAGATGGCCATTTTCTAGGAAGCTTGGTTCTTGATTAGTACATGATTTGGCCTATATGGTTTTGTTTGCTTCCAAAGTCCATGCATTTCTCACTTTGCTTTCAAAATAAGCACACACATTTCTCTCCTTCTCTTCTTTGGTTCGTCCGAACTGAAACACACACATACAAGTTTTATTTTCAAAATTTTGATCAAAAACATAAAGATTGGTGATACTTTGGGTAGATTCTAGTGTTCGGGTAGTCATTGGGTTGTCCGGTTCGCGTCAAAATTTATTTTGAAGACCATTTTTGTAAGTCTTTTAAATTTATTTTTAACTTGTACTTTTGGGTTGCTAGTGATGCATAGATGTTAGTTGTACAGCCCGATCGTTAAAAATCGAAAGCCAAAAGTTTACAAATGGATGTTTAGGGTGCGTTTGGGATTCGAAATAAAAAGGGAAAACATAAGGTTTTGTTAGTTTTGATATTGTGGTCATGATGGTTGAAAAACATATATTTGCTATGTAGCTTATTTTGTTTATAGCTTGCTTTGGCTTATTTATTGGCTCGAATGAGCTTATTTTGAGCTTATTAGCTCACGACATACTAAGGAAATACAAGAAGGGAATTTTTGGTTATTATCCTAGTATGTCTTATTTTTGTAGACTAATATTATAGCTTATGGTGATAACCAAATATGATACGTAGCTTATTAGCTTATTTTAAGCTTAATATTTATATTTTTGAGCATATGGGCTCACGGCCCAATAAGTAATCCATAAACCGTGGCTTATTGTGGTTCGGGTTACTTATTTACTTATTAATTTGAACTTATATATGCTATTAGACCTTGGTTTGAGCTTAGAAAGTATTTTGGATATGCAAAAGGTATAATGGACCCTTATTGGGCCTTAAAGCCCAATAAGCTTATGTTAGTCATTTTAAATGTTTTGGCGAACTTTTTGAAAGAGAAATGTACTTGTGAAATTATATTGAAGGTCATTTTGAGAAAGTAACATAGTAAACGTTGTAAAGATGTGATTTTTAGAATTGGTTCGGAAAGTGTCGAAATGTGGGATTTTGTTGAAAAATAAGGTTTGATAACCTTAAGAAATGTCATATAAACGTACGGGTCATGCTGAAATTTCGTAAAAAGTCTATACTTAGAATTTTTACCAAAAACGTAAATTTTATTTTTGATAATAAAATATTATCATTTTATAATTTAATAAGTCGACTAAATCGAAACTTTTCCGAAATGATTAACAAACATAATCGTTTCATTTCGTATAATATAAATAATGTATTTATGGTAACTAAGTGTACCGAATGGACTTACCGAAGTATACTTATAATTATTTATTATAAATATTTACTTATATTACTTATCTATTTTCTTAATAGTATAAGTATATTGTACTTACATATGAATAAATATAGTATTTTGGAGTCATAACGTCAACCATCACAACACTAAAACGTTTAAGATGACCATACAACAAGCGTCTAACCTCCATGCATCATACTTGAAAACTGTTTTGGAAATGAATGATTTAAAATGGGACATTACATGGACTAGGTCGTAAAACAAACACACCACAACAGACCGAACAACAACCAGACAAGCCCACATAAACAACTCCACCTACACCTATACATCTCGCATATCTATACAAACAGTGGACCTATCCCCATCACATAGTTCACCTAACTCCACACCATCCCATTAACAACACTTCTATAACAAGCACTCACTCATTTACTCCCTCCCCTACCCCCTCCCCCACACCCCCCAGAACCTCCTTACCCCTATGCCCATCTCGTACATCACCACAACGGCCACACCAACAAGCCACCCCCCAATAAAAATTCCCTAATTTTCAACCAAAACGCCCATTTACACCCCCAACTCCATTCCTGCCAACGCTTTCCTAGTATCTTTTCCAATCCCTATCTAAAGTCCTAAAAACCAATATATCACAAGCTCAACAACATATTCTCTCTCTAAATATCAATATCTTATCTAAGACACATCATCTCCACCATGTCTCATAAATAACACCCCCCAGAAAAAAAAAAACGAAATAAAGGAATATAAAGAAAAAAAAAAAAAAAGAAAATAAACAAAGAAAAAAAATTAAAATCAACAAACTACAGAAACCTAATATTTCATCCCAGTACCTTTACCCCCATATTAACAACCCACATAATAAAATCCGTATCTCCCCTATTAACGACAACGTAAAAATTCTATACCACCTTAAACATAGCAACTTAAATCCATCAAACAGATCCACATATAACAACATTAATACAACCAAATCCATTCCACCTACAAGCATTAAAAATTCACAATTCCCTTTTCACTACTAAAAACAACGCCCCACCAATAGCTCCCCCCTGTTAGGCTTTTTCATTGTGTAGTGATGACATCTCGTGGGTTTCGACCCTAAGAACATTGCGATTTAACGCGCCTAGGATAAGAGAATAGCTAACTGGTAAAATATGCCTAAGATGATTCATGGTACATGAAATTATATATGGTGAATGCAAAAGTGTACATTTTGAAAATTTGAATTTGCCAAAAAACCCATTCCAATAGCCCTACAATAAGTCCGAACTCCATACATTCCGCAATATTAAATCCATAACCAAGTCTAACACAGCCAAAACCCAAACGCCGATCTTTGAAAAAAATCTACCCCCCACCCCTACAACCCCACCCACTGCAATCACAAGCAACACCTAATTACCCACCTAAAAAACTCACACCGAAAAACCCTTAATCCCGGAACCCCGATCACCACACTCTAATCAATTTTAGTAGGCAAATACCCAGCCTTGCAAAACTCCCTCCACCAAAAATTGCCAATCCCCTGACAGAAGTGAATCCAAATCATACATCAATATTATATTGAAGATATGCAGTCTTAGAGAGTATCCGAGAAGAAATAAATATTTAATAGGACCAACATGTGTCGTAGTGGAACAAGCCTAAAGAAAGTACCGTACATAATTCTACACATATAAATATTGAACAATTAAATGTTCCACACACAGCCCTTTAAACACAAGTCTTTCAATCATTTACCAATCTAAGCCCCAACAACCAAATCAAAATTCCGAAAAACCCCCAAAAACTAACGACAACAATTATACACAATACATTATCTATTCCAAATCACCACCAGACAGTACTTCATCAACCTGCACATAAAACACCACGCCCCCTCCCATCCTCCACTATCGCGCAATTATATCTCCTCCAGTTGCCACATCGCCCCTGAACAATTCGCCCACTTATTGAAAATTTATACCAATACCACACACCCTAACCCAGCTTTCCCCATCACAAGTAATAAAAGCTACAATATGCACTACAGATATCGGGAGTGAAATACCGGCATGCTATGACGAGCCAATTAATGATTCTAAAATTAATAAAGAAAAAGTAACCGTAGAAGATCTACCAAATCCCATGATACAACCGACTCACCCACCTACCATAACTCTACCCCCCAGTGCCCCTTCACCACTACACAAACACTCTTCATTCTTCCCGCCTACCATCATCCCTCAACACCCTCCACCCCTACACAAGACTACAACAAACATACCCCTATCAACGCAAGACTAGCACACAAGCACCACGAAACAGCCCACGTCACACCCCCACACCAAACACACTTAAACAATAACATCATGGCCACAACTCCACTCTCCCAACCCTCCCTCCCGACCACAACCCCCCCATATCCCATTATAAACCCCACACCCCTTCCCCCTTTCGAAAACCACCCAGCTTCATCAACCAACAACGTTCTAACTTTCATAACATCTGTTCAAAATTCCAAATCCACCATTCCCCATTCCCAATTTCCATCCAAAACCACCCACCTCCAACCCCCCACTCCCCCCCAACAACGCCCTCAACCACCTCCCATCATCTCGTCCCAAAGCTTCCAAACCCCCTCAACCTTCCGCCTTTGCCCCCCACCTCAACTCTCCCCCCCACCCCAGCCCCCAATCCCCACCCCCACCTAGCCACCCACCTTTCACCCACTACGGCCCCCAACACCTCAACCAACCAAAAAAAAACAATAATACCAAAAAACTACGTTAAATCCTTATTCCACCCGCTTTCTCTCCACCCCTCCCCACTCCACGCCCCCGCCTAAACGGTCGACACCCACCCTAACAAAACCCCCCCCCCCTAATTCCCTCAACTCTTTCGTCCCCCACCATCATGTAACCCCAACCGCTACCCCCCCCTCCGACCGCCCCCCACTAACCACCTCCCCCAAAAAAATCAAAAACTACAAAACAAATATCCACTTCCCAACTTTTAACAACTCACTTCCCCATTGAACTCATAAAAATCATCTACGCCAAACTCTACCTACAAAGAATCAATTCCCCAATTTACATATACTCCTCCTAACCTCCCTGCACCCCCGCCAAGCCTCCACACACACCCATACAATAATGAAATAACCACCCTCCCAAATAACATTTCACGGTTGACTTTGACTTTGACTTTTTGCTCACGGTTGACTTTGTCTTTTCACGCTCTTTCCAATCTCGTGCTCAGTTTTGTTCTTTTGACTTCAGATTGTGTCTTTTTCTTTGATATCCGTTTCCTACACAATATAAATGAAAACATACAAATACAAGGTATTTTTGGTACGTTTTTGGTCATTTAAGTCCGGTTTTGAATGAAAATGGTATGTGTAATTAAGCACATACCAAAATCCCCTATACTAGGTATTGCCGTGTCCTCACGCAATGTTATGAAGTGTAAGCTTAGAAAACCAAATATTTTAACCCCTTAAACTCATAACTTCATAAAGTACAAGAATTTGTTAAAAAGGGTTAGAATGTCTAGGTTAAGAAACTCCTCGTTTTTATCATTGCTATATATGCCTTAAACATCCTTTAAGCTCGAAACACGTGTTTGACTTTCATTGTGAATTCACAACTTTTAGGGTCACGGAATAAGAAACACTTAATTTCTAGTGTTCTTCAAGAAAAGATATATTCATCGTCCCCGATTTTTCACTAGCCCCCAAACTAAGCTCAAAAACGAAATCATAGTTCGATACAAGTTGCAATGCTAACACTACTCATACGTGTAACTTGTTCCGACTTTTCCTCCCGACAATTATTATAATTAAAGTGAGTGTGCTCATTCAGATTTCGACCATCCATCAACATTTTAAGAAAGTTGAAGTTTTTCTAAATGTTTCACCCGAGAAGGCGAGATCATCCCATGTAGCGACTTTCGTCTCGGCACATCCCAACCTTTCGGCTAAGTGACCAGGCTTTTGACACCTCACAGAGACTAGTATCGGGACTCACGGACCTTTGGTTTCATAAACCCTCGAATTTCCCGTATAAATAGAAAAACTACAACTAAAACAAATCAGTCTAAGTTCAAAAACATATTTAAATTTAGAAAAAAGAAATTTTAACATATTTATTCATTCAACTTTAAGCAACATTAAACTTAGGAGATCCTTGACCTTTTTGAAGGCTGCGACATCGGTTGTGAGCCGGCAAGATGCAGCAAACTTTTATCAGTCTCGGATTATTATTATTTTTTTTCATTTTTTTCATCATTTTTTTTTACGCAGCATATAGAAAAATTTCTTTTTGGAAAATTTACGTATATAGCTGAACTAAGACTGAATAAATCAATGCTATTGACTGATAAAGCTTAAAATTCAAAAGATGTTGATTTAACTGGACTTTTAAAGATAAACTTAATTTGTCTAGTTTCTGAAAAGAGCACTTATTATTAGGCATGTTAGGAGCTTCGGGGAGAAAAAGCCACAAGTTACGTGTATGAGCCTTTAGGATTTCCAAATAATCCTTGCTTAGCATTCCAACTTATAACCAACTTCTATCATTTCTCGTTCTTCGCAAATTTAAAATCCTTAATAAAAGGATCCGCGAATGCTTAGCCTAATGAATTTTCATTCTTTAAATGGCTAAGGGGACAAGCTAGGGCTCAACACGCCCGGTCGGGTCAAAATTGTACACTTATTCTACCCATCGGAAAGACAAACATTGGTGTTTAAATCACAATTTTACCTCAAAATTTTTAAATTTTGGCACAAATTGGCACATATAGTGATAAAAACGGGTTGCGTGGGAACAAGACACAAAATGCAAGATCTTATCAAGATCACCCCCTATACTAGAATCGAACATTGTCCTCAATGTTTTGAAGGGTGCTAACGTCAACCTAAACTGTTTATGAATTAAGTTAAGATTAAACGTTAGTTAATAAGATGGATATCGGGATTCCCAAATGAAGCTGAGGATGTGAGACTCGAGATAAAACACAAGCACGAGAGTCTTCACAATCTGGGATAATCATGTACAAAAAAACAAGCACAAAACAACACGAAAATGGAAGAGGCAAACCTCCTTACGTCACACACTTAGAAGAAAATAGAAAGAAGATAGAATGATAAGCATGGGGTGCCTCCCACGAAGCGCTTGTTTAAGGTCGCTATGCTTGGCCCGTCCCCGAATTCATTGGTCCTTGGGGAAAGTTTGGAGATCCGGGACAACCATCGGTGGTATGTCCTCTCCAAAGTAGTGTTTAATACGATGACCATTCACCTTGAAGTTCGGCCTGGAGTTTTGGGATAATTCAACGATGCCGTATGGAAAAACTTGTGTGATAGTGAATGGTCTTGACCAGCGGGTTTTCAGTTTTCCTGAGAAAATCTTTAATCTAGAATTAAAGAGGAGGACTCGATCACCGACGTTGAAAACGCGGTTCTTGATCTTTGAGTCGTGAATCCTCTTTGTCTTTTCTTTGTAGATTAAAGAGTTATCATAAGCTTCATCACGAAGCTCATTAAGTTCATTCAGCTGAACTTTCCTATGGTCACCAGCAGTTTTCAGGTCAAAGTTTATATGCTTTAAGGCCTAGTAGGCCTTGTGTTCTAACTCAATTGGCAGATGGCAGGTTTTTCTGTAAACCAGCTTATATGGAGTACACCCAATGGGTGTTTCGTAAGCGGTGCGGAAAGCCCATAAAGCATCATCGAGCTTATCTGACCAAGAGGTACGATTCTCTCCTATTGACCTCTCAAGAATTCTCTTCAGGCCCCGATTGGAAACCTCGACTTGTCCACTTGTTTGTGGATGGTATGCAGTGGAAAGTCGATGGGTAACTTCATATTTGAGCATCACCTTGTGTGGTATATCATATATCATAACACGGGGTTGATTCTTGGACTTGGCTAGTTTCTAGAGAGAGAAACACATGAGAGAGTT